>JARLTB010000297.1:307500-580000 GCA_030141615.1 Unio pictorum
TTGGAGCAGATAATCAAAAGATAATTAGGCATAATATAAAAATATTGTTGTCGCAATGGCAAATCATATTTTATTATATCAAAATAAAAATGAAATACTGTTTATTTTCACAATTAACTTTATGGTTCATTTCTGAAATTACTGTTCAATGGATTAAAATCTTAAAAATTATATTTTTCATGGACCATGACAAATATAAAAAGTGTACTATTGTAAAGCTCTAGAAAAAAACTCTCAATTAAAACAGCAGAGCAATATTATCTTTATCTTTATGACGGTTTCTTTTTTTTACAAATGGATGAATTTGGCATTTAAACAGATACATGGCTGAGAGAGACAGACACACAGGCAGAGAGACAGAGAGAGAGGCAGGGTGGAGGGAGAGAGAGACATAAAGACTGAAAGACAGACAGACAGAGGTGGAGATAGGAGAGAGAAGGAGAGGGGAAATGTGTGTATGTTTGAGTACAATGGTGTATGTTAAATTTGCTAGAAGAGAATTGTTCTATTTTTAAATTATTCTGACAACCTGTACACAAAATAGTACATGTACTAGGAAGGGAGAACATAAATTATCACTGTCTAAATAAAGTTGTATATTAATTGGTGTTTTCAATTTTTCAATGACACTTTGTAATAATATTTAGAACATTAAATTGTATTTTGTCACAACAGAACATATTTAAAAGGGAATTGTAGCTAATTACACACACACAAACATGGGTGCATATGCACACAAATATGTTCATTGATTATTAATTATTATTTTTATGAGGCTCTATTCATAATTTAAGGATAATTATTAGAAGTATTTACCAAGTATATATAAACCTTTTTGATGACCATGTATTTTATATTTGTTCACCAAATAAATGTACTTTTTAAAAAGATTTATCTTAAGGTTGAAAAAGAAAATGTCTTCACAGTTATTCTGTAATTGTCCAATAATAAATGAGAAAAAAAATTAGTAAGGCAATTTTATTTTTGTATCAAGTTCTTCCAGTTGTAAATTTTAGCATATCATTTCTGACTATTGTTTAGGAGATCTTCACTGAGTCACACTAATCAGAAAATGAAGTTAATATCATTAAGAATTTACATATAATAGGTTGATGCTGATGCTTTGAACAGGAATTAAGTAGAAGTCAAAAAGAGGATAAATGCCAATGTTAGTGTCTTATAGTGCTAATGTAGTATATTATTTTGATTCACTGAAAAATGAAATAAAACAATATTTATTCTCATTGATGCATGTATTATTGCCTTTTGACAGATGGTTATTTGTCTAATCAACAACAACAATGGGTCAATTACACATAAAAAATAATGTGTCAATTACACATCAAAAAAAGGGCCCCGAGTGGCTGAGTGGTCTAAAGCACTTTCCATTGCGGATCACTGCTGTCTCACCTCTGTCTGCCTGGGTTCGAGTCTAAGATTTGGCTAATGTAGTTATCTGAGAATGCTTGTCAGTAGCTTATCATGGGTTGGTGGTTAGTTCTTCCTCCACCAATAATACTGGCTGCCATGTGTAGCCTATCGTGTACTGAAAAATGGCGTTAAACCCTAAAACAACAACAACAACAAAAACAACAACACATCAAAACAATGGATCAATTACACATCAAAAGCAATGGGTCACTTACATAGAAAATACTGAAAATATTTAATTATACAGCCCAATAAGATCTGTGATATGTTTACTACTAAATTATATCTATTTTTAATTTAAACGAAAATTACAACATTTTGTCTAATCGGTGAAATGTGGTCTTTTCTTTGATAAAATTGTAACTGCAATTTCCTAGTTGGACAAACTATTGTTTTGACTACATATTGGGTCAAATTTACACCTGATCAGAAGACTTAAAACAAAATAGATCTTGCTGATGAATTATTATACAGTGTGTACTTATAAAAATTCTGGTGTTATAAAATAATAATTGTGTGGCTCATTTAAAAACAAATTTCACAGGTTTCAGCATTAAATATTCAATTTTAGTGATTCATATATCTATATCAATGGTAAAAAAAAATTATGGGATATATTTTAATACATACATGAAGATACAAAGGACTTGTACAAATATTTAAATATCGCATTTAGTGATTTTAAGTTATTAATATACCGGTACTGTTAAGTTGGCTGATTGTGATTGGCTTCATACAGGTTTAGTCTAAATTGGTCATTTTGGTCTAAATTGGTCATTTTGGTCATTGTGTTTTGGCCTCTTTTAAGTCCTTTTCCACTGATTTAGTGAAGTATATTCATTGTCTGAGATAAAAAGTTAAGTTCTGATGTGAATATTTTATAGAGTAATTCCACTGCCAAATTTCTTGTGAAAGTGTGATTCACAATTCACCCACCATCAGTCATGTGTCGTGTTTTGGCAAACACATTCTGACCAGCCAAGACTATATATGTGATCTAGGAGAATTAGTAGAGCAATGTGAAATAAGAGAGTTCTTATTATTATAATCTAAGCCCAAGCATTCTTACGGATAACCATTTTCTGACATGTATGCTTAGACAGCCACTGAATGATGTTAAACTTGGTCTTAATTGCCAGCACAGACTCAGTGCCAGACACCTTTCTCTGTTAAATGATACAATCTTGTGGGAAGCTAGTGAAAATCTGAATTCCATTCCATTATTACTGATGAAAGTAGCTACCATATAGAAAACGTGAATAAATCTTAAAAAAATCAGGTACAGTTGGCACCAGTCTGATGATGAAGAAAATATAACTTTTTTGGTGACAAGCTGAACTATCTAAGTCTGTCAGAATAAAACATTAATTCTTGGAGATAATGTCTCCTCTCACTCTGTGAGACATCTTTGGGTATGAATTGTGCATTAACTTTCACTCTGGATTTTAACATTAACTGATACTACTGCCAATGCTACTGGAATATTATAACTTTCTCATCATAAGCATGTGAAACCAAAAAACAGCTTCTACCTTGTACCAATGTCCATCATATGATACACTCTTCATGCTATCATCAAGAGCTTCCTGAAATTTATTCTGGCTGAGAAACACTGCTGCTCGATTCCCATACAAAGCAGCAATATCTCGTCCTGTCATTCCTGCAGGTACTTGACTTCCATTCTCTTGAAAGATGCAGATGCCTCTGCTGTAAGCTTCTATTGCATCCTGATGGTCCCCTGCTTTGAGTTTGGCATTTCCCTCTTCTTTCAACTTTGATATATCAGCAGTAGTAAATTCTACATCTGAAAAACATAATTACCCTTAAACATTCATATTAACTGAAAAACCAATCACAACATAGTACGGTAATGTAACCAGCTGGATTATGGTTCATTCTTTAATGACCAGATAGTTAACCGAGCTGAAAATTTGTTAGTGTACAAAATGGTCTTTTTAAATATGCACTGCTGTGAGTGAGTGTCAAACATGCAACATCCACACAAATTATACTGTTTCAATAGCTAGCTATCTCTACTGTCTTCCATGTTCTTCTATTAAATCAATAGAACCACATACTCCAGAACCATGTACTGGTAACATTTTTTGTGGCCAGCATATTCAAAGAAATACATACTTATGTTAATGGGCTTCATTCACAAAGGCAAACTAATGGTAAACTAATGGATTTCTAAACTTTAACTTTATTGTCAATAAATTTAGTAACCTGTGCAATGGTGGTTGTTTATATGTGACATATGACAATTAATTTTAAAAATTGCTCCTAGTTATATTTTTCCATGACCATTAAGTAATTTGCCATTATGTACAGGTTATATACATATGTCAGGAAATGTCTTCCTCTCTCATTTTTCTCAAAAAATTACTGAAAATCATGATTTTTGGGGAAAAAATGACTGTGGCTGGGGATTTGGAGATGAAACTCACAAGTTATGCATGCCATATTGTTTTCTTCTGGATACAACAAGTTTACCCTATTTTAAAGATAAACACTGGATGAGCAAATTTAATAATGGTACACATAAAACATTCATATCTTATGAATGTCAGCTTTTTAGCTGTAAAACCATAAAGCATTGAAAAACTAGTTTTAATTATTTCATTTACAGAATTTATCTTCAGAATTTCATACAAAATTTGCATCTTTTAGGCACAACAGGAAATGCGATTTTTACCATAATAATTTGTACAACTGAAGAACAACAAATAGGTAATAAAATAATACAAAAATATTAGAAATATTACAGCATATAATACCCAAGTGAAAAGAGGTAACATGACATTTTAATTATTATTTGCTACTAGAACCGTAATGTAAATTATAACTGTAGCTGCAACTGAATTTGATCACAAGACTGATGTGACATTTATGTGTATGTGTGTGTATTATGGATTTTTAACGTAGCTTTAACAATTATTCAGACATATCGCTATGACATCTGCATGTAGCAGTTTGTAGGGATGTCTTGCACTGGGTTATCATGCCACTTAGATGAAGCATCATGTCCCACCCAGTCACATTATCCTGAAACTATGTCTACTAGTCCTGAGTACCAAGTGAGGCAGCTGTTAGTACCATTTTTATAAGTTTTTGATATGATTCTGCAGGGGTTTGCACCTGCATCCTCTTGACTCCAATACAGAAGTTCTAACCATAAGGCCACATCCCTGAGTGGTCTCTATTTGTGAATATTCATTTCAGTTGCATCGTTAATCACTAACTCTTGTTTAAAAAGTTTATTAATTATTACAGAACCATCAAAAATAAAGTCATTAATTCTTCTTTGTGTTTGTCTTCAAAATATTGTTGCTTACTCTTGAAGAAAACAGACATTTGCTCTGTTCACTTTCATACACACCCGGGGCCCCAAGTGGCCAAGTAGTCTAAAGCACTGTTCGTTACAGATCACTGCCATTTCACCTCTGTGTGGGTTCGAGTCTAAGATTCGGCTAATGTAGCTATGTGAGAAAGCTTGCCAGTCTCGTGGGTCGGTGGTTCTTTCTGGGGGTTTTCCAGGTTCTTCCTCCACCAACAATACTGGCTGCCATGTATAACCTATATTGTGCTGAAAAAATGGCATTAATACCTAAAAAACAAAAACATACACACCCAAGCACCAAACAATGTGGTGGTCTGAAAGGTTTCACACACAAATTAATCCATGAGTGATTTACCTACATACTTGAATAATTGCTGATCATCCGTGTCAATTTGTCAGCATATAACTGGAAATTATTGGGCAATGTTTTACAAAGCATCAAACAATGAAGATGCGTTGTCATCAGCATGTACTTTAACCAACTGTTATCGAACAATCATGAGACAGCAAGTGAATCATTAAAAAAAAATCACTCCATTTTCTTCTTAACAATCATTCATGTCGTAGCTGAAAGATTTATGTACATTACTCAGAAAAATATGGAATTTAAAAGAAATCACTAAATAACCTTACCAAATACATCTGCATACATATTGACCTTTATCTTCCCTTATAAATGGGTTAATTTTATTGCCTGAGATCAGCACTGCAAATGATCTCTGTATAATCATTTCAAATATCAGTACTTACAATCATCTAGATTTGAATGTAACTTCAGATGTTCTTGCATGGAGAACCCAGGTTTCACGGATATATGTGGTTGATCAGCCATGATTTGTATAAAATTCCTTAATGATGCAGCAAAATCAATATATTTCTAAACAGAGAACCTGTTAAAAATAAAAATATTTGTGATTTAAGAAATAGCATACATGTGGCACATTTCAACAATTCTACAACAATAAATACTTTGTCTATATGAATTCTGAATATGCAAATACATACATACTAAGTTGCCTATATGAGCATCTGGATATGCAAATAGATACTGAGATGAATATATGAACTATATCATCAGCATACAATTGGTGAGACTGGGTGATGATATATGACACTTGAGAGCAGTTGAGGGTATAAAGTGAAGAGAACAGGTCCAAGATGTATATATAAACAGCTGGATATGCAACTGCATACTGAGATGTATATATGAACAGTGGGATATGCAGGTGCATAGTGAGATTCATGTATGAACAGAATGGTTGGATATGCAATTGCTTACTGATTTTTTTTATGCAAGTATACACTATCATGTTATAAAGAGAAATTACTATACTGTTTATATTTGAAAAGAAATTTCTCTAAAGATCAACATGAAAATTGGAAAAAGTAAAAAGCAACAGTAAATATCATATCTGCTGTTTAAAAAAAAACAGTATGTAATTATTAGCATATATAGCCAGCAAAATACATTATATTTGGATATCTGTTGCAAATTAATTGTAAAATAATATAAATATACTGCTAATAGTACATAAACATTGCACAAAAGCTTCAATCACTGAAGAAAACTTAAACATGAAGTTATTCAAGATATAAAAAAAATCATTAAGGATGCTAAATTTTGGTAAAAGTAATATAAATTAAAGAATAAAGATCAAACATTTGAAATTATTAAAGTATAGAGACAAAAACCATTACATTATATGCATTGAACTGAAAAGCAAATACTGTGTGAATAAATTCAAACACCGATTAGAAACTTTCAAAATAATGTCTATTATAAGAATTATTCTTTATTTTTCCATAAAGAATTCGTTTCATATACTTTAAAAGAAAATGAAAATCTTAGGAATGTGATATAAAAGTGTGACAATTTTTGTGATGTGATGAAAATGTTTAACCCTACAACTG
Source organism: Unio pictorum (assembly GCA_030141615.1). Taxonomy (NCBI): domain Eukaryota; kingdom Metazoa; phylum Mollusca; class Bivalvia; order Unionida; family Unionidae; genus Unio; species Unio pictorum. The sequence continues at coordinate 314,183 of JARLTB010000297.1, forward strand.
TTGGCGAGATTGAATCCTGTCACATTAATTTATCCATACATCATAATCACAAATCCAAATATTACAAACATTTTGGAATAAGTTTGATATTAAATTTCCAAACAACTAACAAGAGACAGATCTTGTACATATCAATTCCTTTATGTCAAAATTAAAAGCATACTATGTATATTGAAACAAATAAACAGTGATTTCATTTAGTGAAAAAACTTCATGAATTCAAGAAAAATGATACACATGCCCATCAGAGACTTGTTACTTTTTAAGAATACATCACTTCACTCCATTATATATATAAATATATAATATAATATAATATAATATAATATAATATAATATAATATAATAGATATATATATATATATATATATATATATATATATATATATATATATATATATATATATATATATATATATATATATATATATATATATATATATATAACTTTCCTATATTACTAATTAGTCACAATGACTTTTCATTTTGGAGATTTTACCATTGCACATGGTTTGCTTATTCTTATTTTGTCTGATAATTCCTGTATTGAGTAAAAAAAATGATGCTGGGTGACAATTCCTGTATTGAGTAAAGAAAATGATGCTGGGTGATAATTCCTGTATTGAGTAAAAAAAATGATGCTGGGTGATAATTCCTGTATTGTGTAAAAAAAATCATGCTGGGTGATAAATCCTGTATTGTGTAAAAAGAAATGATGCTTGGTGATAATTCCTGTATTGTGTAAAACAAAATTATGCTGGGTGATAATTCCTGTATTGTGTAAAATAAAATTGTGCTGGGTGATAATTCCTGTAACTGATCTTTTTTATAAAGTGCAATTGCAAATTTCATTAATGTTTGAGGGAATTTAAAATCTTCTTTTATTGTTTACATTCCCTTCATGTTGTAAAGTTTTGCCCGTTTCCAATGCAAATAATAGTAACTGTGGTAACAGTGTTTGATATGACCATTGTACAAAACAAAGGTAATCTGATACAATATGTAAATCATATAAAAATGATTTGTTTAAATATTAATCATCTGGGTAAAGATTTTTGAAGCCCAAAGTGTACATGATAGGATTGTAAATTTGTATTACTTACCGTCTATGTTGAGAGAGAAATAGGTAATTGTATCCATTTTTTTCCAGAATTAAGGTTATACTCATGTAAGTTCATAAGTGTCGCCAGCATGATGAAACTGTTCATCATCAATGTGAATTTTTGTATGTGTTCATCATCAATGTGAATTTTTGTATTATTTATTGTGAAATAATTGTTATCTTTGTCGTTTGAAATCGGGCGCCATGTTTACTACTGTGTATATTGGGCGCTCGGCTTTCCAATAGGAGGCGCTCAAGTTAATCTTTCCGAATTTTTCCATATTCGTGAAAACATTGTCGTGAATTTCCCCGAGTGTGTTCAAAAAACCTATAAATAGAGGTGAGGTCCGCGTTTTGGCAGTTGTGGTTCTGCTGGACTCCAGTAAAGGTCTCACGATCAAACAAACACAACAAAAGTTTCTAGTCGTCCCAACCAATAATTTTAAGCATTAATAGCAAGATAGACACTTACTACCGACACAATAAATTTAGTACTCATAATGACTACTATAATGTTTCTCTGATATTGTTTCAACGTTTATTTCCTTGTTATATTAAATAAAAGTCCCCATAAAGGGATTAGGCTGACGACACCATCAACATAGCCGTCTGCTATCCATTGGAAATTTAGTATTTGGATTGGCACTATCGAAGTTCCTACTCAATTACATGTATCATTTTGAGGTATAAAATTCCCATCCGTTTTGAAGTGGTTGTTTCGTTTACATGGCGCAATAATATACCCGACACAACGACACACTTTGCTGCTACAAAACGACACACATTGTCGCATTCAATTCAAGCGCACACTATTGACATCCGGTTGCAGGAGACTGTGTGGCTCAAAACGAAAAACTGTGTCTCAGTCGAGAATGCGACACACTTAACATTCGGTTCCAGACTGTGCCTCCAACATACTTACCATTATACTATAAACACAAACCCGGGTCTGGTTCCGAACATTGATTGGATGCACAAATACCCTTACCACTTCGGTACGTCATACGAACACATTTTGAGACATACTAAATTATTTCTGTTGTTGTTGTGTGTACAAGATTAATTCGGGACAAAGGGAACATTGATGCTGATTTTTACATGCAATATACCACTGAAACTAGTGTTTTAATAAGCTTTATCAAAACAAATGTTCTGAAAATTAGTAAATATATTTCAGCATTCTGAGCCCTTAAGTTTGTGAGCAAACACATACAATCCTGGAAGTCATATAATAAACTGTGTTGACTATTTATATTTGTTTTCTTTTGTGTATTTATTATCTAAATAGGACCATTGTGGTGAACACACCATTTATTGACACAACAATTCACTGGAGAGATCTAGTAACTGAAAAAGGCGTGAGTTGTCCATCTATTCCATTTTATTTGACCTTGACCCCTTGGCTTGTTACAATAATACATCCAAGGATGTCGTACAGCCCACAACATCGTGATTCCGTGCTTAATTTAAATCTGGTCCCGTTATTACTAATGGACAGGAAAATACCAGCAATGTGTGTGACACCTATGCAATCAAATCAAAACCATGAAATCGTAAAATTTAACTTTCCAATATTTCTAGTACAAAATGTACATGTATTAATAAGTCCCTAACAAGTTTGAATACTAAAATGTATATGCGACGTAAATAAGAATAGTCACTGTTAGGTAAAAATAGCTTGTTAATTTTGAAAGGTGTGCAAAAATGATTAAAGTCAGATTTTGTGAAATAGATTGTTCGAAATGGGTTCTCGTACCAAATGAGGACCAGGCAATGATTTTCCTTCTTAATGTTTAATATAACGTCATTGCTATAAATTTTGTTGACGTCACGTGAAAACAACTGATTGAGAGAACGAATAAGACAGGACAAAGGTACAACGTTTTATAAAAGAAAATGAATGCATAAGCATTTGAGAAGCAGATAGAGAAAATTGACTTTGTTTTAGAAGCGTCGACTGCAAAATTAAAGCATCTAATGAAATTAAAACTATAGGGATAATAACACCAAATTGAAGCCTCTAACTAACCAAGAGTGTCTATGACGGTTGGCTTTTTTGTTACTTTCTTTTTGACTTTAATGTTTTTAAACAAGTATGCGTGCTGGTTTACCTCCGTGACACTTATTTGAGGACTCCCTCACCCCTCTTGTTTGTAAATTAGATCAATGTTATATATCAGTAATATGGCACAAGATATGCCATCTAAAAAACTAAATTAGCTCGAGAGTGGCTAGAAGCAATTAATAAATGTTTACTAGTCTGAGATTCTGTCAGGCAAAATTTTATTTAAAAAAGTCAGGAATCTGAGGTGGATATTGCTGAGATTCTGTCAGGCGAAAATTACAAAAACGTCAGGAATCTGAGGTGGATATTACTGAATGTTGTCAGGCCTGCTGCTGAAACAACTAAACCTCTTCTTCATCAACTTGAAAAAATACTGAAGAAACATCAAGACTTTTACAAGATCTCCCTGGTCGAATCCATCTACAACTAAAGCCTATTACTAAGAGAAAGAAAGAAGATAAAAACTGATAAAGAAATAGAATTACGTAATAAATGTACTGAAGATGCTGTAAAGCTAATCGATAAAACAGATCCAGATGAATTTCCAGCTCTTGTTGTTACATCGTATTATGAAAGGAGAAAAAAATGTTGAAACCAGAGCACAAAAAAAAATATATTTCCATTATACAACACTGGGTTGATGTTTATATATATATATATATATATATATATATATATATATATATATATATATATATATATATATATATATATATATATATATATATATGGTGTAATATATATATGGTGTAATAACTAGCTCAACAAACCAAAATACTTGGCGCTCTTAAGAACTACATTCCTTTTCCAATAGTAATACTAATAATGATAACGTAAAAACATGAAACAAAGTCAGAAAAACATGAGGCAGTTCACTATGTTGTAATACCATATTGGTACTGTGAATGTAGTTTGCATGCACATTGTCCAGTTAATACTAATGTGTCAAGATTATTTGATGTTCAACGTTGAGATGTGAGATGATGATGAACAATGAGACTTTGGCTTATTTGATCATTTCATTTGTATCTGTCACTGAAAACGTTTATCGTGTGTGAATTACTTCTTCCGTTCCTGAATGTACGCCACCCACACACCATCGTTTAGATCACCGTCTGCATCTTTTATAAATGTGTACCCTGCGTCTTATACTAAATGTGAGTGTAAAACCTTGCCCTGGTCCGAAGTGATATGCTGTTATCATGAGTATTAACGAATTCGTCAAGGAAGTCATCTAAAGACGTCAACAGTTCTACAAACTGGGACACCAACATTAAGTAGAAGTTCGCATGTTCGCAGTTATTGTGCCATAGTCATTCCATGTTGAACCATAGGTGTGTCGTGCTGGAATTTGACATGAATAGTTTAAGAAATAAATTATCTTACCTTCCATGATTTTGGAATATCAAAGCGAGAAAAATGATGTTAGCCCATAAACTATTCAATTCAGCCATCCGGTGGAGTTTTATTACGAGAACAGCACATATGCAGGATAATGATGGAATCAATGTGCCCAGCCGAAGAATCACATTTTTCTTGTAAGACTTTTGTTGGACAATACGTTAGAACTAATGTTACTGTTCATTATTGAAAGTTCTTGGTTATGTAGAAATTGTTGTGTTACTTAGTGTGCAAAATACTTGTAGTATGCAGTTGACAGGGACTATTTCTAACGGTATTACGACTCATTGGATCATCAGTACACTGTACTTTCCACTCGATTTGCACTGAAATTTACCTGTACGTTTCTTTCAGTTATACGGAATCATAGGTATGAATATATTAATAAGATTAACAGTAAAAACGCACACCACGGACATTGTGAGGACAACTTAAGTCCGTCTAAATTGCATGTTCACAGGGATTTTTCTTACAGTTTGAACAGTTGACTTGGTTACCGCCATGGCTTTCGGCCTTGTATTCTAAAATTATCACTTACGTAATTTTCATAACCGATATTAACTTTGGTACTTTAAAATCCAAAACATGAATCAAATTGTTATAAGAAATATTAAGTAGATTTATTACATGATTTGTATTGAACGTAAATGCCTTATAATTATATAGTGTAGTATTCTATAAAGCCGCTGCTATCTCCCACCACACTGCTCAAGTATACTAGTACTAAAATCATTATTTTTTTCATTGAGATCAAGCTACTATGTCAGGACGTATCACAACCAATCTATTAAATTAGGCTATTGATATACACATGAATTAAATAATACCATTAATTTAACCTATTGTATATTATAACCTTCTTTTGACATTTAAAGAACCAAGTCTGCTACATATTCTCACAAGTGTTGTGACGGACACTGTGTTTATATAAAGTCAATTTGCGATATTGAAAAGCATGTTATATCTCACCTTTATTATTTACAAAAAGCATTTTTATTCCTGAACTCTTCGTCTTTTCGAAATAACACACGGGGTGTTACAATATATATATATATATATATATATATATATATATATATATATATATATATATATATATATATATATATATATATATATATATATATACTAACAAAAGTCGAATCGACACAAAAGTGCATCGTATAAAGGCTATATCGATGCCGTAAACCGGGTGTATGATCAGCAAGAAAAAGAAAAAGAGCAAAAAATGGGAGAACAGAAAAAAAAGAAAAAAAGAACGAAACAGCAGAAAAGACAAGACAAAGCAATTCTTCCATCTGGTCAAAAATTAATTGATAAACTCAGACCTGTAACCTATAAAAAAAATATAAAGATATGGATGATGCTTAATTAGCTGAATATACTGCCTATGATTCTAATTATAATGGTGTGTTAAAAGAATATCAAAAATGTATAAAGATGATTATCGTAAGATGATCTATAAAATTAGTCTTAATAAAGGCGGTAATAGTACGCGTATTCAGATTCTATTAAGTTTAACGAAAAAAGGGAAGAAAAAAATATAGAACCGTGACAAAGAAGTTCCTTCTGGCGCTACTGAAAGTGATATTTCTTTCTTGACTATGTCAAGGGGAAGTGGTTTTATTGCTTGTCCGAACAATATTCTTTCTGACGTAGATTGATTAGAAATTCTGATTGGACGGAAACGAGCCGCTAATAATTCTCCAGAAATAATTAATGAAGCAGCTGATATTTGTTGACAATAGGTTACAGGTGGTATCATGGACGTTAACGTTTATCAATTTCATATTGATAAAATCGTTGATAACAGTGATTAAATAAATACATAACAAAATACGATTATCGTACATAATGCTCAACGTGGACTCGTAATGGTCAGGGCAATAAATTTGCGAATACCAACCTATAAGGCAACATACGGTGATGGACTTGGTGATCTTGTTCAGATTTTTTTTCAAAGGATAGCCCTAAAAGCAATACCGATAGCTAAGCACTTAGGAATGAAAACTACCGACGTTGTTCGTGATAAACTCCTGGTGCTATTAGAAATGTTGCCGGTAAGGCATTCTCTGCAATGTTACCGAGGTTTATAAGAATAATGGTGAACAAGAACCATCTGTGGATATATTTTTAGATTCTACCACAAACCATATTGCATGTCGCTTGATGACATTTATGGGACGTGATCAGAGAATAGATACTGGCTTAGAAATATCCCAATTAGATTTTACTAAATTGTATCCAATCTATTACTTTTCGACGTCTCAGCGGTTGCAGAGCAATAGCTGCTATACTCGGTGATAAAGCGATGTTACTTGAAGGTGCTGATGGACGAATGAGAGTCATTCTCGCTCCAATTTTGATGCAATTACTACTGCTTAAAAACTGAGTATCAAAAACTTTAGAGGTGTTTTTATGCTCGATCAATTACCTAGCCAGCACAATGAAATTAAAACCGGAATCATTAATTTTGATAATAGTTATGGTCCTGATACTCGTTGGGTTGCATAAGCACTTGATCCACGTGAATCTGTTTATTTTGATTCGTACCGACTTGCTCCGCCGAAGGAATTAATGTTGAATACAAATTCCATTCCGATCTGGTATTCAAAATTACCAACACAGACAATAACTGATCCGAACATATGTGGCCGTGAAGCAATTGCTGTACTCGACGCTGTATCAAAATCCATACCACCCAATACAGACACAAGTAACCGCTATCGTTTTTTCTTTTTTAAAAAAGTTAAAGTATAACGGTAGATATTTACGGAAGATCTTCCTCTAAACAAAACACACAACCGACGAAATATCGCAAGAAAATGTAAATAATATCATTAGTGATGAAATATCCGAATTAATAGATCTTTCAAATGTAGATGCAAACGAAATGGTTCTATTTCAGGATAAGCGTGGAAAATAGAAACGAATAATCTTTCATTACAGAATATTATCGTCAGAATTACTGGAGTAACATAAAACTGCATAGCTGTGTTTCGTTGTAACGGAAAATTTAAGCCCGGTGTTGTTATGTCGACGGTATCAGATCATATTCGCAATCGAGTAAAAAAAAATCCGATGATACAATGACTGGCTCTCTCAGTATGACTAATAATAAAATTACCTGTCTTAGAGCTTGGAGAACCAGAATCAAGCAACGACGCTGCAACGAAAAAATAGGTCAGTGATAGATACTCCCCAATATTGAACTCGTTAACAGCAGTCAATAATGAAGTAATCAGTCTTAGATCTGATTTGGTAAACATCGCCCGAGGTTACCGGGTTATACAGATTGTCAGTGATCGGTGTTAGTGTATTTACGATATTCACTACAATACCACGGCGTTATCAAGTAACAAAATCTTCTGAATATATGTTATTACTACTAGATCAAAACGACGAAGTAACATTTGAAGTGGAACCTGACGAAAAAAGAATCAGTTTCATTTACTATTGGTATATTGAATAAATCGCTAAACTATCACCTAATTAAATAATAAGCTGTTAAATCAACGTGCAACAGTATAGATAAAATCAGGTGCGTGAATGGTAACATAAACTAAAATAACAGCGTTGATGAGTATGCCAAAAAGTATTTTTTAAAAATTCGCAGCCGTGTAGCTGTTGTTGAAATATTTGTATATTCTGCATCTGCTGTTATCGCTGGAACAACGTATTGCTATCAATAATAACAGCACCAGCAGTTGTAACAATTTGTTTCAACTGAAACAATAATTGACGACGTTTTCAATATAATTGCCAAAACTATCTATAAAACACACACACACACACTACACGAGTACCTAATACAATTACACACATCGACTCTAGCATGCTCCAAATTATCTTCGCTGATATCATCAGACCTTAACGACGGAATAATATCATATAGCAAGTTCACAGAAATGATTATGACTTACGACGGAGAAAAGGCTACGTCTGATTCTAAACAACAACATATCAACAACAAAATAATAATAATAATAATAATAATAATAATAATAATAATAATGCTGTCATTGCAAGAACTACTGCAAAAGACCATCGTTAATACAAACCCATTGAAAACAACGATGCTATCAGTAAGCCCCATTACCCCTGAATAAAGAGCATATCATAGTTGGCCGAATACTAGATCAAGATCGTTTGGTGGATTGCCGTCAATAAATTCTCTTGTGTTTGCGTTAAAAAAAAATAGACCAGATGGAACTTCTGATTGGTTGGTTGTAAGAATACCGACGGGAAATTATCAAATCGTACAAAGAAAAGAATCAAAAAGAGCTATACCAGTTCACGAACCATTACTATTAGCTGCGATTGAAAGCAACTCGCTAGATTATGCTGCTCATATATTTCAATCATCGATCAGATCAGTGTTAGGATGGCCCAAGGTTCCACCAGAATATAAAGGACTGCCAGACCCAAAGCGAGATGATTTTACTACTAAAGAATTTTTATATAAAGGAAATAGAGTATATCGCAGAGTATATTTCAGTTCTACCCGAGGTTGTAACCACGCTAGCAATTTCATGTGTCATAATACTCCTGATAGGATACGTTGCTCATTTTTTTACCGGGTTCATATAAATATCTTACAGTCACATTACCTAATACTAGTTGTTTTGAAAAATCAAGTCGTTGTATTGGTATATAGTTGTGTTATTGTATTAAAGAGTTCATATAATTGCACGAGCAACCTCATTATTTAATGCAGCTATCACACTTGGTAGTCTTGAACCAATTCGCGAGATCTTTTATCTTTCTGAACTATTTCTTTTGCATATTGATATCCAATTAACCTCGCAGCAAGTGTAGGATTAAATAGTTCAACGATTGCCTAATCACGATGAATTGTGGCATGTCCTCGTCTGATTTTGACGTCATGTTTTCTCATCAAAGATGATATTCTTTGCCGGAATCAACTTGTACAAGTTGAGGCCATCGTAGACCACCGTGTGGTCCAGATTTGGGTTGATAAATTCGTTCAAACGCTAAAGCATCTTCAGCAGCCGTTTTAGTTAATAACGGCTCTGCTTCTTTATATCTACTCGCAACGTCAACGACAGTTATAGCATATAGCATGTTAATCGACGTCTTCCAATTTTAATAGTATAATGTGGCAAAAATAATATACCCTCCTGATGAACCTCATTTGGAGAGCTGACATCAAAATGTGCATAGTCGATTTGTTTAGGTGGGGGTAGGTAAATTTGCCATAATGCCTGCCGTGCTAACCAATTTGCAGCAACAACACGTGTAACATTTGCTGCATCGGCGAGTTTACTAATATCGAAGTCTATGCTCCAACTACCGCTAATGATGATAAAGAAATAGAGGAGTTTTACCATAAACTCCAGGGTAGTCTAAACATGGTCAGTACGAAAGACATCCTCATCATCCTCATCATCCCATGAGACTTGAATGCTAAAGATGGCAAAGATGCTCTAAAAGACTAAGAAAATAATTATGGATCTTCTTGCAATGAGCTTACCAATGAAAGAGGGAGACGGTTCGCAATCTACTACAACGTGGAACTAGCCAACACCCTGGACCAACATAATGCTTCACGATGCTGCACATGGCATGCACCTAATGAAACCCATCATAACCAGATAGACTACATACTAGATCAAAACCGTTACCAATCTAGCATCAATGAAGCAAAGACAAGGACGTTTCCATGGTGCTGATGCTGGGAGTGATCATGACTTCGTGATTATGAACTTCCGAGTGAGGCTGAAGAAAATTAACAAGCCAAAGAACATCAGGCTCAGATTCAACCTTGAACAACTGAAGAACCCTAACATCAGCAAGACATTCCAAGCCACAATCGTAGGAAAATTTGCTCCACTCCTTGTGATGGATGTCGATGTTAAAGTGATGATAGACACTTCAACACAGTCATGATAGAAGCGTCTAAGGACGTAATTGACCTCCATCACCCAAAGAAAAAACCTGGGTTACAGAAGAAATTCTGAAGTTGCGTGATGCCCAAAGAGACTGCAAAAATGCCAGACACACAACAGGGGCAACAGAGTACTGAGAAATAAACAAGAATACCATAAGAAAAAAAACTTGAAGAAAGCAAAATAAGATTGTATTGGACAAAATGGCACAGAAAAAGAGAGCAGTCTGATAAAAAATAACAGCAAAAAGATATTCAAAATTGTGAAAGACCTCACCAGACAGAAGCAATCAAGAGTCAGAACCATTCACGACAAAAAGGGAAAATGCCTCACAGAAGCAAGCGACATTGCAGAAAGATGGACTGGGTATTGCAAAGATCTCTACAACCATCAGTCCACATTAGACCATGAGATGACAGAAGTTCCAAACTCCTCAAATGATGATGATTTCCACATTCTCAAAGAAGAGATGGAGTCAGTAATAATAGCATTGAAGAATGGGAAGGCAGCTGGAGTAGACAACAACCCAGCTGAATGGGGAGGGGGAGGGGGAATCAGGTATAGAGCTACTAACAAAAATCTGCAACAAGATCTGGCTAACAAGTGAATGGCAACACAGTGGACCCTGTCACTAATTATAACACTCCTCCAAAAAGGCAATCTCCAGCTGTGCGAAACATACAGAACTATCAGTTTGATAAACCAAGCTATTAAGATGATGCTGAAGATCATCTTGAACATACTGAACCCACAAGCAGAAAAATAAGCACTGAAGAATAGGCCAGGTTCCAGAGGGGAAGATGCACAACAGAACAAATATTCAATCTCAGGGTTCTGTGTGAAAAGTACTCATGACATTAACAAGACATCTATCATGTGTTCATAGATTTCAAAAAGGATTTTGACAGAGTGTGGCATGAGGCATTGTGAGCCACCATGAAGAAGTACAACGTGGGTCAAAAGTTGACCAATACCATCAAGCAGCTATATGCCAAAGCTATCAGTGCAGTAATCGGCGAAGGTTCTGTGGGGGACTGGTTCCAGACAATAGTCGAAGTATGTCCATTCTGTCTCCTGTCACCCATGCCTTTCAACATCTTCTTAAAATGCATCATGAGCAAAGCCCTGGAAAACCACTGTGGGACAGTTAGCATTAGAGGGCATAATATCACAAATTTCTGCTTTGCAGACGACATTATTGGGCTGGCAGGCAGTGAAGACAAGCTTGCGATCTGAGTGAAGAACCTCGATGAGACATCTTCCAGATTTGACATCGAGTTAAGTACTGAGAAGTCAAAGCTGATGACAAATATTGGCAAACAAATCTCGGCCGAGATTAAAGTCATTTGACAGGAACTGGAAACAGAGATCCAGTTCAAATATCTTGGTTCCATAATCAAAGAAGAGGGATCAAGAGCAGAAATTATGTCATGAGCAGCACAAACAACAGCAGCTATGTCAAAGCTAAGGCCCATCTGGAGCGACACAAATATCTGTCTGAAAACTAAAACCATATTATAGAGAGCGCTAGTAATCTCAATCTTTTTGCATTCATGTGAGGCCTGAACCTTGACAGCAGAATTACAATGAAGAATCCAGGAACATGAAATGAGGTGCTACAGAACCATCCTTGGCATCTCTTACATGGACCAGATCACAAATGAAGAAGTACATAACACCAAAGTAACCAAATATGAAGACCTCCTCACGACCATCAAAAAGAGAAGGCTGAAATGATAAGGCTATGTCACTAGAGTCTATCCACAACAGTCAAAGATGGTGAAAGGGTGATTAGAGGCATGCCAATTTGTTGTTATACCAGTAGATTTTAAGCAAGCATGAGGATCATGATAACTGATGCAGCCTTCTTATCACAGGAAAATATTCCATGTTGCTTTTTACTTATAGAAATTATTGTAAAATGATTGGTCAGTCTGGTTCTGTGTCAAAGTTATCAGTTAATTAATTAACGTCTGGCAAGAATGTTATGACTCTTGGTCTTAAAATATATAACACTTATGAAAAATGAAACCAAAAATTTAAGTAAAATAAAACAAGTAATCTATTTCATTACAATATACTGTATCATGAATTGTATCCCTCATAATCTTAAATATCCTATCATATGGCCAAAAACATAACACATTCTCAATGAACTCCAATAGTACTGAAAGTGTGGATATAACACAACACTGCAATCCAAAATGTCTTTGAAATTAGTTTACAATAATCTAAAGTGTTATTCCAAATGTAAATGAGATGTATTGAAACAAAAGTGAATGAGCAGTTTATCAATTCCATTGAATATTTTAAATAAGTAATTCCTCTTGAATTATATCTGAAACAATGTTAATCTCTGATCAAAAATGGATTCCCAGATATATATATATATATATATATATATATATATATATATATATATATATATATATATATATATATATATATATATATATATACATTAAAAGTAACATGTCCTTTGAAGTGTTGGTATAAAGCAAACTGATATACTAACAGTATGAATATGCATAATGATCATGATTTTATAGCTATTATACTCTCTAAACATGGATATGAATTTCTTGGAATACTGCATTTAAAAAGGAGCTTGTTAGTTTGTACACCATGAACCTGAAATTTATAGAAAGTAAGCAGAATACAAACACTTTAAAAAAGATACTTTTTGATGTAAGGCTAGTAATTAGATTCTTGCAGTCAAAAATGAATTCAGAAATTTATACTAGATACACCGATCTGAATTGGATCAGCACCTGACTGGTTTTCAATTCAGTATTAGGAGAAAAGATGGATCTGACTTTGAATTAAACAGCTTAAGAAGTTATATTGATCACCACCTTAAAATCAAGAAATATGCAAGTACAATCATGAGAGGAACAGACACAAGTTTTGCCTTAACAAAGGAATCTCTTCTGGTTTTAAAGCAAACAGATTTAAAATCTAAAAGAAAAGGAATTTAACCCAAAGTCAACTGATCACAGATAAATAATAAAAAAAGTGCCTTGTATAGCAAAAAAAACCTAAACTAATGGAAATGGAAACATGGAAAATCAAAATGGGGATGGAAACACCTGAAGCCATTGTTAACACATTGTGGTTTACCAACTCTTGCATTTTGGTTTGAGGGGAGCAGTTGAATATTAAAATCTGAAATGGGGAATGTTACACTACAGAAAGATGTGAATGGCCTTGATTATCATGAACTCAAAGAAATGCAGACACACAAAAAAAGAACAGGAGACAATGTCAAGAACATCAGGGACATTATTCCTAAGATGTATGAAAACAAAAACAACAAAGACAGAGATCCAATTTGCTATCTACAATTGGTATGGTGAGCTAAGACAAGCAGACTTTTGTCAATTGAAAAATTCTTTTCTTTATTGCGCCCATCACTATGCCAATCTCAACGACAAAACCAAAATGGTTTAAGAAACAAGTTGTTGGAATTAACAAACTTGGATGTATCATGGAAAAATTAAAAGAAAAGGCAAATATTACAGAAAGAAAGAAATCAACAAACACTAGTAGCCAAAAGTACCAAATTCAGAAATTGCAAATTGTAGGTCACAAAAATGGACAGTCTATAAACATCTACTCAAACATTAGTGACAAACAACAATAGACATACTCCAATTACCAAGTAACACATGCCCCCCAAGTAATGATGGTACCAACCCCCACCCCCAACAAGAAATTTCAAACTGTACAACAACAGATAATAGTATATCAAGTTAACAAACGTGTAATATTCAACAGCATCAGATTATCAGCAAACCATTCAAAGGATCAAACATCACCGTACAAAATATGCATTTCATGAACCTGTCTCACAATATGAACGAAATCCCTACTGTGTCAACTTTATTAAACCACAGGTGATCGACGCGAGCTTGGTTTGAGAAAAAGAAAACAATAATCTTAAGAAAAAAAGTCATACAGAGTGACAAAAATACCTTAGATTACCCCCATGACCCAATTTGTGTGTGTGTGTGTGTGTGTGTGTATTTTCATTATTTGGAAATCTCCCAGCAGTGGGCGTCTCGTTTTGGAATTTCGAGACAAAATTGTTAATTTCGAAGTACGTGCAGACTGAATCGTATCAGTACTGCTTTCTATCTGATGGCTCATGCCAATGAATACAAAACCATTATCCAAGAAGCCAGGTTATACGTGCGTCGTGTGGAATACGTGCAAGGTTATATATACGTGCTTCGTTAGTAATGCAGCACTCATTGGTGCCTGCAATGAAAATCCTTTCCATGACAAAGTATCCAAAATCGAAGTCAGTCGCGAACTCGCGATGGCAAAACATTGTGTACCCGACCCTTCGAACCCGACTTTACCCAGAAAAACTACTTGAGGTCGTACTTGTCGCCGTACAAAGCCACAGGACAGTTAAGAACCAACACTAGTCTCGGCATTTCCTAAGACGATTATGCAGGAGGTTACACTTTTGTGGGCCTTTGATTTCACTCCAGACCAAGGCAGCGACGAGGGACATTTCTACCCTATAAAATCCGGTCAACTACTTGTGGAACTTCAGTTTGCAGATGCTCTTGCCGAGACGGTGAATGAATGAATTCCGAATTCGACAATACCACAGAAGTTTGAGAGAAGTCATTCCAGACTATTAGAAACTATGGAAGACCCTTGTCCCTCTTTGAATAGTGGATAATCGATGAAAATGGAATGGGAGGTTACAGAGAAAGCAGACCCCCAAGACAAAAACGAAAAAGTAGAGATAATGCAGTCCAGATGGCCAGAACATGAACAACATTTAGTCACCTGTTTTGCCAAACACTTGGAGGATACAATGAGGGAATTGATCAAGAAAGATTGTTATGGATGTCAAAACGATCATCCCAGTCAAATTCAACACGATACATGTATGATGATGAGTCAAGAAGAAAAATTGGAGAGATTGATCACATCGAAGCTCTCTGGGCACAAAGTAAGGAGAAGCGAAGAAACGGTTATTTGACAGACCTTTTTAAAGCAAAAAGTCTGTATTGAATTGATAACTTATCATCCACTGTGAAAAAAACAAGACCACAAAAATGGATACCTGGGAACTTTATTACCTTTTGACTAACACCGGTAGCTCAAAAGCAGACTCAAACAGCTCTACCTAAAATCAATAGACTAAAATATAAATATTAAAACTAGCAAATAAATAAACATAATTAATGGGGTCATATCGGTTAAAAACACCGTTAGTTCAAACGCAGACTCAAACAGCTCTATAAAAATAACTTAAACTTCTCTTTTAAGAATATTTTTGATTTAAAAATAAAAAATAAATAATAATAATAATAAAAATGAGAAAAAATTCAAATAGAAGAAAAAAATATTAATAGTATTAAAACAATTATATTATTGTAAATATTATGTATATGTACTAATGTTATTATCAATTTTAATCATAATATTTAATAAATAATAACAGCACAAAATAAATACTAAACAGTAAGAAAACAGCAGAAACCTTTTAATAGTAAGATTAAAAATAAACTCTAACCAAACAAAACCAGTAGCATTACAATACACTAAGTAGTGGCACAATGTAAGTTTCCAATTTACAAATGTGCTAAGAACACCAGCAGCATCTACTGACAGCTCAATAAAATCAGAACACCATCCAGTCGACAAATGACAAGAAAAACAGCCGAATGGGACACCATGGAAGAAAATAAATGAAGAGGACAAATAACACCAACACACCTCACTCTTTTTTACTTTTTTTTTTGGGGGGGGGGGGGAGGGAGGGGATACGAATGTAAAACTGGTGTTAGGTTTTATACTAGTAACATTAGGGTGAACTCCTCATAGCAACAATCCTATGTTGTTCACTGAGCCTTTTCACGAAGGCTACCGTTCCTCCACCTCAGTCAATTTATTTTATTGTTTTTTTTTAAATAAAAAAATATTTTTAAAAGCAAACATAGGTCTTCCTTTGGCTAGAAGACTACATTCGATAAAAGCTCTATCCAAATACAGTCTACATTGATCATTTCGACACCGCAATCAAAACTCATGTCAGAAATAATATAAAGCATGACAAAAAAACAAAAACAGGGAAAAACTTGTATTAAGCAAAATTCTAAATCTAACAAAATAATACCAGCAAAAATTAAAAACTCAAACTCTTAGATCAATTACAAAGGTGGCTTACATATTTTTGGAATTTTAATCGTCCACTAGTACAGCTTGACTAAATTTGACAACAAGGCTTCTGGAGTTTTTCTGACGTCCATCGCACCACCGGGCACCTGCATCCTTTGCGGCGCCCGGACATGTTCATCAATGCGAGATCGCCACTTAACACGGGTGATGGGGTGTCGGAGATAACACAGACTAGTATTGTCAATGATACATACAGCCACAACGGGTCGCAAAAGCAAATAGTGCGTAAGCGACCTAAATTCATGAAACTAACTAATTAACACCATTCCACGGAATAACCAATGATGATGGTGGCAGCGTCAACATTGTTCAACAATTTAAGACACATGTATTTCTGGATATTAGATGGGGAAAATGAAGTGGAAAGACTACGTAATGAATGGAGGTTTCCAAACAGCCAGGACTTTGCGAACAGACTGAAAATAGCCAGGGAGCTCTTACAAGGAATTCTAGAGGAAGAAGCCGAAAAGTTACGAGGCTGCATTAACACTTCCTATGTCAGAGTGGGGACATTGAAGGAGGTCATATATATTGTCCAAAAAGTGAAGTATTTTTTGGATAATATCTTTCATTTGACAGAGAGGCCCCATGTGAAAAAGAGTCTGGACCAGCTCAAGAAAGCCGAAGAACTAATAAGATGTGAGCTAACAGAAGAAGTGAAGAAGATAAACGATAAATGGAGTAAGGAATGAAAGGACAATGAAAACAAAAAGAAGAAAGAAGAATTTGAGAGAATAAATAATAATTGGATGAAGATACAAGAGAAGTGTAGAGAGATGGGTCATCCAGACCAGAAAAAGACAAAGAAGCAAGGAATAATGGAGAAAGTCCGGCAATGGCTAACGAAGTGAATAAAATAGAAGAGGAATCCAAAGACCAATTTTAGGGCCATTCATAGGTCTTTAAAAGATAATTGCTTTCTTTGCCTAAACTCCCTTTGTCGCCAGACAGTCCCAAATATTCCCCATGTTAAACTCCTCTTGTCGCTAGACAGTCCCAAATTAACGACAAGGGGAAATTAGTTTCCATGTTAAATTCCCCTTGTCGCCAGAGTGTCCCACAACCTTTTTGACTGGAATTTCCATTGTCGCTGCGGTATCCCCAAATACTACTATTGTTGTTGTGTTATTTTTGTTTATTATATTACGGAAAATACGGAGATTTGTGGCAAGTTAGCAAAAAGTCAGCATGATCAAACGGTATATTCAAGCTTCCTCATTTATTTTAGAGAAACTGGTCCCCATATGGCTGAGTTATATTGGCTTAAATATCTCTCCTTTACCGATCACGGCCATCTCACCTCTGTTGTTCTAGTCTCGGGCTTAGCCTATGTGGGTATGTTGGAAAGCTTGCGAGTTGTTCCCCGCGGGTTGGTGGATCTGCCTAGGGTTTCTCCTCCACCAGTTATACTGGCCGCCATGTTTAGCCTATTATGTCCTGAAAAATGACGTAAAGTCCAAAAGAACAGTTTTTGATAAACTAGCATGTCATTGCATAGTCAAATTTCAGAAAAATTATTTACCCAAATGTAATGGTCCCATTTATTTGTCTTTTCTCTCTCTCCATTATGTAGCTACATGAAGATGCACGAGTCATATCTCTCATACCTGGCTAGATATATATTATAACATTTGCTTGGGATTCCATGGCAGACGTCACATTCTAAAATTAATGTAACAATAAAGGGCATTGGAGAAAGATTACGTTGACGGGTTCGTTGTACAATATTACATTTGAATTTTAGTGTGATCTTAGAATATGAGTTTTAAGATCCGTCAATGTAATCGTGTACAAGTTGGAGATGACGGACTAAGGGTCTTGTATGCCAGGGGTTAAAACAACACTATGACAGCATATAATATAGACCTATCATGATCGCGATATCGGGTATGATTTTCCACCAGTCGAAGTGTTTGTTACAAGGGGTTTAACTATAAACAAAACAATAACAAACAACCATGCGCTAAGAAATCGAAAGTAGTAGAAATACGAATTAGACGGCCTGCCTCAGCAGGAATTATTTCGTCGACGTGTTTTTAATATAATGGTTTGTTATAACGTCTAAGATATAACTTGCATCCTTAAGCGAGTGATAACGAAGATGTGGATGGGATATATCAATATTCTTTAAACAGGCTTTCACTATAGTAAGGTGAGTGACTGGGATGGGTGGCTGTTACAAAATTAGCATTGTAACTTGCATATTGCAACTGTATAGGTTGGCGAGCACAGATTGCCATCTATCATGACACAGATTGCCATCTACCATGACACTGGTTTTCAAAGTTTCAGGCAATAAATTAAAATCTATTCAGAATGCATTCAAAAAGTCAAGCTATCAATTTTGTACGATTTCTAACTTCAAATTTTAATGAGGAAAAGTTTTAGTTTTGTGTTTATTTAATTGTATGTAGTGTAAATGAGTGAAATCAAATTAAAGATGATATCTTTTTGATAATTTATTGTATCAGCTTCAATAACATAAAATATTTTGGTATTCTTGCCCTGCACTGTATAGATTCAGATTCAGAAAAGACTGGTAAAATCAGTTATGGATGCCCAGTACTCTTTGAAATGGACAATACATTCTAACACTGTGTATGGATACCACATGTTGTTGTTTCTGTTGTAGGGTTTAAGACATTTTCAGCACAAGATAGGATACATGGCTGCCAGTATAAATAAAATGGTGGAGGAAGAACCCAGGAAATGCCCATCAAGAACCACCAACCCATGAAACCACATGTAAGCTGGTGTACATATGCTTTAAATTTTACTTTCTCACCATTTCCGTTTGTGTTGAATAAACAAAATGCAAGTAGCATAAGCCCATATATCTTGTTGCATAATATAAGATAGTATGATCCTAATTTCACCTCATCATTTTATTGTCCTCAAGTTAAGGTTTGAAAATGACTTTTTAGTCATTTAGGTAATGGCAGAAATGAATTTGTCACTCAAGATTCAAAATGGCATAAATGAATTTGTCACTCAAGATTCAAAACATATCAGCAATAAATAAAACAACAATAAAAGTAAATACATGTCTGAAAGTTTTGGAAGTGTTTATTATTAAGTAGTAGGTTATGATGGTACAATATGGTTAATACATAGTGTTAATACATAGAGTTAATACAATATGGTTAATACATAGTGTTAATACATAGAGTTAATACAATATGGTTAATACAGTGTTAATACATAGAGTTAATACAATATGGTTAATACATAGTGTTAATACATAGAGTTAATACAATATGGTTAATACAGAGTGTTAATACATATAGTTAATACAATATGGTTAATACATAGTGTTAATACATAGAGTTAATACAATATGGTTAATACATAGTGTTAATGCATAGAGTTAATACAATATGGTTAATACAGAGTGTTAATACATATTGTTAATACAGTATGGTTAATACAATATGGTTTATACAATATGGTTTATACAATATGGTTTATACAATATGGTTAATACAGTATGGTTAATACAGTATGGTTAATACAATATGGTTTATACAGTATGGTTTATACAATATGGTTTATACAATATGGTTAATACAGTATGGTTAATACAATATGGTTTATACAGTATGGTTTATACAATATGGTTTATACAATATGGTTAATACAGTATGGTTAATACAGTATGGTTAATACAGTATGGTTTATACAATATGGTTTATACATTATGGTTATTACATTATTTTTAATACCATATGGTTAATACAATATAGGTAATACAGTTTTTCCTGAAATATGGATTTTGATAGATTCAAATCATTTGATTGGATGTATGTTGTTTTTTTAATTTTTGATGCCACTGCAAGTTTTAAAGAGATTAAAATTTTAAAATGTTTTGCCAGTTGTATATTTCTTTGTTTCCATTCATGTTAAAGCAAAAATAATACAGCAGTCTTCAGTCAGTGTTTTGGTTTTCATAGACATATATTACCTATACTCCTTGATATATATCTCATCAACACATAATTCATTTGCCCCACTGACCTTGAGCCAGGGTCATAGTAATACAAATTTGCTTAAATTTGTGTTGTGTTGCTTAAATAGGAATTCATATTTTTGTGACATGCGTAATAGGCCCTCTCAGTCAAGGACACAGACATAAGTCTGCATTAAGATTTCAGTCAAAACATAAATATTCTTATGTTTCCTAAATTACCTGTCTTAATTGATTTTCTCTCCATATGGGGAACAAATTAGAATGAAGTAATCAGTCCATTCCTTGGCATGCGAACTCATTCCTTTGGTCTCAAATGAAGGTTGCAGGTATACAAAATCTGTATTAGGGTTTTAGTTTAAAGTTCTGTTTAGTAAACTCCTTGACAGATTTCTTTATTCATGAATTACTAAAATAATAAAAAGAAATTCTCAATTAAATGGTCATAATATAATGGATGAGTCAATACTGAGAAAGTGTATAATTTTCAGGAATTCCCAGCATGGAGTTTCTTTTCTAAATTAATCCCTTGTCACTGGCTTGATGCAATATAGACATAATGTTTTAACATGGGGACTGATCATATAATTTCTGAAACCTTTCTACTCCTTTAAAATCTCTCTCTTGTCTACACAGAGCATTCATGAAACACATTTGTGCGTGTTCACTTATCTGTAGCTGTAAACGTTAGTCATTGATAGAGTGACTTCCCCCAAGTCAATAAGATATTGACTTCCCTTAGTCATTGATGGAATGACTTCCCCCAAGTCATTACAGTGTTGACTTCCCTTAGTCATTGATGGAATGACTTCCCCCAACTCATTAAGATATTGACTTCCCTTAGTCATTGAGGGAAAGACTTCCCCAAACTCATTAAGATATTGACTTCCCTTAGTCATTGATGGAATGACTTCCCCCAAGTCATTAAGATATTGACTTCCCTTAGTCATTTATGAAATGACTTCCCCCAACTCATTAAGATACTGACTTCCCTTAGTCATTGATGGAATGACTTCCCCCAAGTCATTAAGATATTGACTTCCCTTAGTCATTTATGAAATGACTTCCCTCAAGGCATTTAGATATTGACTTCCCTTAGTCATGAATGGAGTGGCATGTCCTTAGTCATCAATAGATTGACTTCCTCTGGTAATTGAAGGAATGGCCTCATCTTAGTCATTAAAAGAATGATTTCATCTTAGTCATGAATGGAATGACATTCTCTTAAGTCATTAAAAAAATTACTTTCCCTCATTCAGTGATGGAATGACTTTCCCATAGTCATTACAGTAATGACTTTTCCTAAGTCATTAAAAGAATGATTTCATCTTAGTCATGAATGGAATGACATTTTCTTAAGTCTTTAAAAAAATTACTTTCCCTCATTCAGTGATGGAATGACTTTCCCATAGTCATTACAGTAATGACTTTTCCTTAGTCATTAAAAGAATGATTTCATCTTAGTCATGAATGGAATGACAGTCCTTAAGTGATTAAGAAAATTACTTCCCCACATTCATTGATGGAATTACTTCCTCATAATCATTAATGGAATTACTCTATCTTAGTCTTTATTGGAATGACAGTCCTTTGCCATTAAAAGAATTACTTCTTAGTGGAATGACTTCTCACATGCAAGATTATAAGTGACAGAGCAAAAAGTATAAATGTTCATTACAACCATCTTCAAAATCTTGTTATTGCTTTTCCTCATAAATGACAAGTCATATTGACCTGGATATTTTTTTTACGGTGAACAACAGTTAGTCCTGAATGAAAATGGCACCAATCTACTAACCATACATATAACTGCTACAATGAATAAATATATTGAAAATCTTGCCACTAATATTCCTGAAATACCTCTAAATGATCATTTATCAAAAAATGACTTCTAAGCATGTCTACTTTGGCCTAAATAAAATAATACAGTTTTCTTTAATATGGCTGCCACAGTGGCTAATTTGAAAATTATATGCATCAAGAATATCACAGATGGTTCATTAGTCAGATTTTAAAAAAAACACCTAGTGTTGTCTTGAATTTCTGAAAATTCCTTTAAGACAGCAGAGTAGCATTCCATTCAAGGTACTCTTGTTTTTTTATTTATAATCCCATGTATAAAAAAATGGAAACAAATATGAAAAGTACTGGGTCCTAGAATATTATAAAAAGGATGCAGTTATCAGGGTTATCAGACAAAAACTAGTGAGCATTCTCATTCCTACTACACCTCTTGTAGAATTGTTGAAATTTGCTACATGTATTGTTCTTCTTTAATCAAAAATAGTTTATCTTTACCAGGTTCAGTGATTAGAAATCAGCTGAATTCACTCTAGCATTGGATGAAATAGATACATGATGGCCAACCCACCACCAGTATCCATCACACCTGGGATTTCTATGCGAGAATATCTTTTGCAGTTATATCCAAATCTAGATGATCGTAAGTACTGGAATTCGAACTCATTATGCAGGGATTGTTTGCAATAGACAGCATGTATGATGATGAAAGACATCTAAATCCAGCACATATCTCTCTCTCTCTCTCTCTCTCTCTCTCTCTCTCTCTCTCTCTCTCTCTCTGTACTCTGAGAGTGGCTGAGTGGTCTAAACCAAAATGCTCACAGTTATGGATCAATACCATCTCACCTCTTTCTACATGGTTTTGGGTCTCCGATTCGGTTAATGTGAGTATGTGAGAAAGCTTGCCAGTAGCTTCTTGTGGGTCAAGTGGTTCTTTCTGGGGGTTGTTTTGTATTCTTCCTCCATGATTAATACTGGCCACCATGTATAGCCTATCATTTGCTGAAAAATGGCGTTAAACACTGAAACAGCAACTCTCTCTCTCTCTCTCTCTCTCTCTCTCTCTCTCTCTCTCTCTCCCTGCTATACATGTATAGCACAACAGTCAGGGTCCATAGATTGTCTATCTTTCTTTACATTTTAAGCAATTTCCATGCAATGCTGCATAATTGTATAGGCCTTTTCAATAAGGGTTGTTGTCTCCCCCTAGTAGGAACTCTTCAGTGCATCTTTTGCTTCAACTTCCGTGGGCTACCCATTCGCTTGACTAATTCTTCTTTTCTCCCGCTAACATTCTGCCCATGCTGTCTCAGGTAAGATTTAAGTTCTGGGATTTTACACCTTTCCAAAGGGTCATCGTTTAAGTAGCTCATTGTAGCATTTAATCTAAATCTATAAACATAGCCCCCGGAAGTTTATTAAGTGATGACAGCGCCACCTATATAAGGGAAGTAAGTAACTTATTGGAAAGGCCTATAGGATGAATACTTTTGTCAAGTATGGATGCATGCATTTACTGTCTGATATTAACAGTGAATCAGTAATGATTCCATTGTCTCTATAACAATATATTAATTACAATAATCTAAAACAGTGAATTCATAACAGTATTTTTTAAAAAATTTCATAATACATGTACATCCTAATATATCTAAGCTTGATGCCAAATTATTAATTAAGAAATGGTTTAAGTAGAGATATAGAACATTTATTCACTATGTATGCATGTATATGTGTTGAGGTCATCACACTGTGTCTATTATCAAGCTGCCATAATTTTTTCTGCTAAATTCCATGCTAATTTAAATAAGGTAGGTAAATCTTTCAGCATAAGCATGAATAACTATAATGATCAAATTAGTCATTTTTTGCAGGAATGACTAGCTTGATTCATTGGCTGATGACTGCATGATGATATAATGATTGCATGGCTATGTGAGGACTGCATGAAGATTGCATGATGATGTAATGACTTCTGGAATGTGATGACTGCTTGATGTAATAATTGTATGACTGATGACTATGCTGATGTAATGACTGGATGGCTGTTATGACTGCATGATGACAATACATGATCACAGAATGACTGCATGATTACACAATGCATGATCACATAATGACTGCATGAAGGCACAATGCATGATGACAAGATGACTGCATGATGACAGGATGACTGCATGATGATTTTCTGACAGCTCCCAAGACACATGCTTGTGAAGGCAGCTTTCTAAAAATATTTTTATAAAGCAGAGCCTGATAATCTTAAGACTTCAAAATTTAAATTGACAATTAGTAATTACTTAATTAGGTAGGTAAAGAACCTCATTAAGAGCTTCATGTTGAGGAACCACATTGTTTGGTGCTTTAGAATTAAAGAATATAAAGATTTAATTTTGTTAGAGAAAAGGTGTTTACACATACATACATACATACATACATACATACATACATACATACATGACATATATATATATATACCAAGTTTTAAAATTTATATACATTAAAAGATAAAGTAAGTTTACACAGTCTTTATTTACTCATTTTTACAGTTAACTACACTTAATGTCAGCAAAAATCATATCAAATTACTGGTATGGGTCACTGTGACTTAAGAAAGTATTTTTCTTCACAACAGCTATCACCCAGTTAACAAATGTTTAGGATTACATATACTTGGGATATGGAAGAATTGTATTGAGCTTGACACCAAAAGGTCAAAGATTAAGGTCACTATCACAGAAAGAAGAAAAATGGTTTCTGCATATTAACTTCATATCTCCATAGTCTAAAGTTGCCCAACTTTGTGGATGAATTACACTTTGGGAAAGGAAGAACCTTTCTTGATTTTGAGGCCAAATGTCAAGGACTCAGTGCCTGAAAGATTTGGTGTTGGAACAATTACCTCATGTTTTCCACTAGTTACAGTATCCAAACTTTGTGTATGGCTTTCATTTGTTGTGAGGAAGAAACCTATTGAATTTGAGGTCAAAGGTTAAAAGTCAAGGTCATTAATACTGAAGGAATAAAACATGATTTATGCATATTAATTTCAGTTCACAATCTACAGGATCAGATAGCCAATATCATTATGACAGAAGAATGATTTCTTTGCAATGCTTTGAGTTTTCCATCAGTTACAGTTACTAGATTTTGTAGATGGCTTACACTTGGTGTAAGGAAGATTTGTTTCCTTAAATGGATGCAAAATTCAAAAGGCCAAGGTAACTATCTGGAAGAATATCAACAGTTTCAGCATGGATTCTTTGCAAAAATGTAAAATGGTTTCTACTCAATAACAGTAGTTACTATTTTATCTTTGTTGATGGCTTACATTTAATTTGGTGTTCGAAGGTCAAATTTAAGGTCACTGGTAAGAAACAGTTGCTACATGTACTCAATAAAAAAATCAAATTTATATAAAGTGGACTTTAAAACATAGGTTATTAAAAATGCTCTTGTTGCTATTGTGATTTAAAGAAAATATTTATCTCTCCAGTATAGCTACAAGTTTCATGAACAACCAACTATTCTTAAACAAGGGAAAGACATTTTTCCCAGTCAATATTGATGCTTTTGTTCCTTTGTGTATTCTCGTTTTCTCTGCCACAAAATGAAACTGACCTCATGGAGTTTTGTAAGTTGTGGGAACGTTTGGTACAATTATGTAACTGGAGATAACTGGAATATGTCAGCCATTTACCTAAAATGATTTACTAAAATGCAAAAAAAGAAACTTTTAAAATATATTTAAAATGTGCAAAAGAATATAATTTTTAAACATTTGCTCTAAAGTTGTCACCTTGTTTCTCCATGTTTAATCAACAAAATTATGCTATTGTTGGTGCAAGGTCAGTTACATTTGCTCAACATAAACTATGCTATTGAGATAATTTCCGAGTCCATTTGATCTATGTAAACTATGCTATTGAGATAATTTCCGAGTCCATTTGATCAATGTAAACTGTGCTATTGAGACAAGTGCAGTGTACATTTGAACAAAATAAAATGCTATTGAAATAAGTTTTAGTGTACATTTCATCAATGTAAACTGCTTTTGAGATAAATTCATTGTACATTTGATCAATGTAAACTGCTTGTTAGATAAGTTCAGTGTACATTTAACTAATGTAAACTCTGTTATAGAGATAAATTCAGTGGATATTTGCCCAATGTAATCTGTGCTATTGAAATAAGTTCAGCATACATTTGCCCAATGTAATCTGTGCTATTGAAATAAGTTCAGCATACATTTGCTCAATGTAATCTGTGCTATTGAAATAAGTTCATTGTACATGTGACCAATGTAATCTGTGCTATTTAAATACGTTCAGTGTAATTTGACCAATGTAAATCGTGCTATAGAAATATGTAATAAAGTCAATAATTTCTACCTATAATGAACCTCAGTTAACCTTGCTTAGCCTCTGTGTGCACAAAATCAAAATTATTCATAAAGTGTCACATCTCCTTTGAAATAATAACAATGTTAGGTTATATTTGACACAAAATTATAACACTGAACTGTTGATTTTATTATCCAAAAGAAGAATATTACATTTAAGTAAAAGTTACACCACATGGCGTCTATACTGATTCCTAAAAAATTAGAACAAAATTTTTGAATGATGTTGCAACATTATTTCTGCTGTCATTTAATGTATTAACATGTGAATAAGATAAAATAGGATTCATGTTCGAAAAGTAAATAATACCGGAGTTTTGTAATAAATAAAAATTAAGATATGTTAAACCTATAGTACAAATCACAAGGTTTCTGTTGTCTTAGTTTACTGGTGTGTAGTTCACTTAGTTTATTTCAATACCATGTGACTCATTCGTAACTGTAATTATTATTCACATGCGATTGCGTTTCCCAATCAGAATTCTACGGTGCTTCTGTTTACTCAGATAAGTATGTGCTGCAATCTTTGTGTACACTTTTGATTTTTTGAATATTGCAAAAGTATCATATGTACAAATATCATTTTTTTAAAAACATAAAATATGAAGTTTTATAAGAACAAAAACTAAAGGTTAAAAATGAATAAAATAAAAATTAATTCAAGATTATTTGATGACTTTATAATGTATGAAATTTTAAAAGAATTACAGTATGGTGTTTAAATTGAGTGCTTATTTGTTTTACAGCACACGAGCTGGCTCATTTCATAAGGTACCATCATGGAATTGCTGACCATTATGTTGCTGAAGGAAAATACATTGAAGCTTTAAAGGAATACAGCTTGGTTCTTAATTGCTTGTCTCATTTTTGCCATCAGCATGTGGAAGACATATGGAAAACCCATTCCAATCGGTCCCTGTGCTTCTACAAGTTGGGACAATACTCGGAGGCTTTATTCAGTGCAGAAAGCTGCATCGCAATGGCCCCTCAATGGCATAAGGTGAGTTTTGTATTCTCATCACTGGAAATTTTCAGGATGTTCAAGAATGGGGCCCTAGGACTACCATTTTGCGATTTAAGTAAATGTAGCAGTTTGGGAACAGAGTTTTCAGGAGTAAGTTGCTAACTTGGAAATTTTGCATGATTTTAATATTTTTTTATTATTTGTAAAGAGAGTCATTTTTGTCCTTGGGGATCCATTAAAAAATATATCCAAGTTCCCTACCCCCAATCAATATGCTCTTTATTGTCCATGGGGACCTATACAAACAGTGTATATATGCCCCCTACCCCCAATCAATATACTCAATATTGCCCATTGGGACCAAAACAAACAGTGTATATATGTCCCCTCCCCCCATTCAGTATGCTCATTATTGTCCATTGGGACTCATACAAACAGTGTATATATGTCCCCTACCCCCAATCAATATGTTTAATAATGTCCATGGAGACCAAAACAAACAGTGTATATATGTCCCCTACACCCAATCAATATGCTCAATCTGGATAATAAACTTGTTTTTGTAAATTAGTGAAAATGATGATTTTTATAGTTATTGTTAAAATTTAAGAGCTTACATCATTCCATCACTATTAGAGACCTTGTTATAAGGCCTGTCTAAATTATAACAGTTCCTGTTGTAAGGCCCCATATTTTAATACAGTTAATGTTATAAGGCCTGTCTAAATTATAACAGTTCCTGTTATAAGGCCCCATATTTTAATACAGTTGATGTTATAAGGCCTATCTAAATTATAACAGTTCCTGTTGTAAGGCCCCATATTTTAATGCAGTTGATGTGATAAGGCCTATCTAAATTATAACAGTTCCTGTTGTAAGGCCCCATATTTTAATACAGTTGATGTTATAAGGCCTTTCTAAATTATAACAGTTCCTGTTGTAAGGCCCCATATTTTAAAACAGTTGATGTTATAAGGCCTGTCTAAATTATAACAGTTCCTGTTGTAAGGCCCCATATTTTAATACAGTTGATGTTATAAGGCCTGTCTAAATTATAACAGTTCCTGTTGTAAGGTCCTATATTTTAATACAGTTGATGTTATGACACTGACTGTTATAAGGCCTTTCATTATAATAATTCCTGCTACAAGAACATTTATTATTACAGTTCCTGTTACAAGGGCTTTTATTATAACAGTTTCTGTTACAATGGGTTTTTACTACAATACAGTTCCTGTTACAGGGCCTTTCATTATAATAGCTCCTGTTATGAGGCTTATTTCATAAAACATTTCCTGTTTCAAGGAATTTCATAATAACAGTTTTTTTTTTTTTTACAGTGGTTCTTATTATAATGTAGTTCCTGTTACAAGGACTTTCATTATAACAGTTTTTTTTTACAGTGGTTCTTATTGTAATGTAGTTCCAGTTACAAGGAATTTCATTATAACAGTTTTTTTTTTACAGTGGTTCTTATTGTAATGTAGTTCTTGTTACAAGGACTTTTACTATAACAGTTGTTTTTACAATAATTCATTATAAGTCCTTTTCCATATAACACAGATACTGTTATCATATATTTCATGTTAACACAGATACTGTTATCATATATTTCATGTTAACACAGATACTGTTATCATATATTTCATGTTAACACAGATATTGTTATCATATATTTCATGTTAACACAGATACTGTTATCATATATTTCATGTTAACACAGATACTGTTATCATATATTTCATGTTAACACAGATATTGTTATCATATATTTCATGTTAACACAGATACTGTTATCATATAGTTCATGTTAACACAGATACTGTTATTATATTTTATGTTAGCACAGATCTTCTTATCATATAATTAATGTTAACATAGATCCTGTTATCATACATTTCATGTTAACATAGATCCTGTTATCATACATTTCATGTTAACATATATCCTGTTATCATACATTTCATGTTAACACAGATCCTGTTATCATACATTTCATGTTAACACAGATACTGTTATCATATATTTCATGTTAACACAGATACTGTTATCATATATTTCATGTTAACACAGATATTGTTATCATATATTTCATGTTAACACAGATACTGTTATCATATAGTTCATGTTAACACAGATACTGTTATTATATTTTATGTTAGCACAGATCTTCTTATCATATAATTAATGTTAACATAGATCCTGTTATCATACATTTCATGTTAACATAGATCCTGTTATCATACATTTCATGTTAACATATATCCTGTTATCATACATTTCATGTTAACACAGATCCTGTTATCATACATTTCATGTTAACACAGATCCTGTTATCATACATTTCATGTTAACACAGATCCTGTTATCATACATTTCATGTTAACATAGATCCTGTTATCATACATTTCATGTTAACACAGATCCTGTTATCATACATTTCATGTTAACACAGATCCTGTTATCATACATTTCATGTTAACACAGATCCTGTTATCATACATTTCATGTTAACATAGATCCTGTTATCATACATTTCATGTTAACATAGATCCTGTTATCATACATTTCATGTTAACATAGATCCTGTTATCATACATTTCATGTTAACACAGATACTGTTATCATATATTTCATGTTAACACAGATTCTGTTGTCATATAGTTCATGTTAACACAGATACTGTTATCATATATTTTATGTTAGCACAGATCTTGTTATCATACATTTCATGTTAACATAGATCCTGTTATCATACATTTCATGTTAACATAGATCCTGTTATGAGGCGGATATGGTCATGGATTCCATTTCATTAAGTGTTAGTAAATTACATGTATTATGTACTTTGGTCTTGATACAAGTCACTATACTCTGTGGTTTCCATAGACACCATTCTACTGCCTTAATGGTGTACTGTATTGTATCAAGAGCTTTGACCACAGACAGCAGAACTTTCAAGAAGACGGAATGGTAACAAAGTAAATAGTTCATTTTGTTGCACAGATCTCATAATGTACACTATAAGAAAGGTCTGAGGTGTAGTTTGCTTATTGGACTTTTGTTATCTTTGACACAAAATATCTGCCTTCTTTGCTACAGACAGTTTTCAGTGTCAGAAGATAAACTTAGATATGCAATTGTTGTTGTGGTGTTGTTGTAGGATTTAACGCCATTTTTCAGCACACAATATGCTATACATGGCGGCCAATATTAATGTTTTATTCAAAAGGTTTTGTAGCAGTGCATTTCCAGTGGAATATTGTATTAATTTTTTTTTAATACCGATTATTAGATATACCATCACTTTAAGTATTTTAAAATATACAGATTAGTACTAAAAAGTTGCTTAAAATATTTTATATAATGTTGCATATTCAGAATGTTTTATACATTTATGTAAAGTTTCTTATTTGAGAAATTTCATCTGAGGTATATTAAAATTGCTGGTATTACAGGTATTAATTTGATATGCTATTTTTAGAAATATATCAAAAGACTGTTTTGACTCTGATGTTACTCGTTGGTGAACATGTTGTTTCAAATTTTAATTAGCAAGAGAATCACATGACACAAATGTCTACAACCTTAGTTTCTATTCCTTTTTATCCTTGTAGGGTTATTGGATACTATTACTCTAGTTCTATTTTTTATTTTGTAGGGTTATTGGATACTATTACTCTAGTTCTATTTTTTATTTTGTAGGGTTATTGGATACTATTTTTTTATCCTTGTAGGGTTATTGGAGAGCAGGGATGGCCAGTAAAATTTGCCAGGGTGTGGAAGCTGCTCTTTCATATTTTGTCAGTGGTCTTGCGATAATTCAGAAACAAAATCCTGAAGGGAATAATGACACTGTGTTCTTTTTGGTGGAGATTGTCACTCTCATTCTGCAAGTGAAGGAAACTGGTATGAAATGTCTCATGTTCATTACATAATTCACTTTTACAGAGTTGTCCACTGCTGTAATCTCATTGTAGCTTAAATGGAATAGTTCACACAAAAACATATGGGCTATACATTGATTTTATAGGCAGAGAGGGCTCTGTCGTAGAATGTACTGCATTAAACTCAAGCATCTCTATGACTATAAATCCCATGAGATTGATGTTGTGATGAACAGTTGACTGATAGAGTGAAGCAATGGGATTTATGCCATTTCAAATAAATGGTGATATTGTCATATTAGAAATAAAGGTGTTAACCACAAATTGTGACACTGCATCAGTCAATTTATGCAAAATGATTTTGGTGGTGGTGATGGGAGATTCAGTTAATTGGAAGATCAGCAATGCAGAAATTGCTTCGTGTATATTTTGTGATGTTTTTAAACTACTGATGTTAGACCATGTGTCAGTGTTGGTTGTTGTTGTTGTTGTAGGGTTTAAAACCATTTTTCAGCACATGATAGGCTATACATGATGGCCAGTATTATTGGTGGAGGAAGAACCCCTGGAAAGAACCACTGATCCATGAGAAGCTACTGGTAAGCTTTCTCACATAACTACATTAGCCGAATCTAGACTCGAACCTACACAGACAGAGGTGAGATGGCATTAAAAAAAGATGTAGACATCATTTCTCATGAATTATTTTCTCAATATTGATTTTCTTGAACCAAAATGAGAGAACTTCCACTATAGACCAAACAAAGAACCAGTCTTCTGTTTTTACAGTTAAATTATTGTTTTGTCATGGTACACAAAACAAACTAAAATGTGTGAAATTTTTAAGTCCGTGGTGATTTTTTCTTTAGGATGGGTTAAAGTGAGCAGCATCTAGAAATCTTCTATGGAGAACAACATATACACATATTTTATGATTTCAATGAAGGGTGCTAGAAAGTCCAGTTTGACCTTTTCCTGTTGCCTTCTGCTGAAGGTAGGTTTGACTGTATTTAGAAAAAATTAGATATGTGGAAGTATGTGGGCATGAGGTGTTAGACATCAGAACAATTTTCTCACAGTAAATTTGTTGTTAGTAATAATAGTGGGAACAAATATTTTAAAATAATTGATCACAGGATAAAGGAAGTTAAATTTTCTATGTCTTGCAGCTGTGGCAGAAAAGACTTTAGCAGACCTTAAATTGCCAGATGATCCAAAAATATTATCCAGGATTGTCCAGATTCTAGCAAATGCAAACAACTGGGAAGGAGTGAATCTTTTAGTTTTTGGAATGCATGAGTAAGTCACATTATTGTCACATGGTTTGTCATGTGATGTAATGATGAAACATATTGTACCCTGTTAAGCTTTTAATTAGAACTTCATCAAACAATCTAATTAATTTATATTTTTCATCAGTTCATTTTTGTTTCAGTAATTATTGATAGGCAGCATATATCATTCTTTCAAAGCTTTTTATTTATTAAACAACATTTATTTTTTCTGCTTACACCAAAATATATTTTTCTGTTGAATTTCAGGTCTGACCCAACATTTTAGTTCCATTGGGGTTATTCTTGTATTTACAGTTTATTATATGAGACTAGTACCGATGGATGAGTATTACACCTTTGAATGAATAAGGTTACAGTGTCCTATATTTCATGCTTTTTCATTAGTTTGGGTAATGTAATTTGACTGGCATTATAAATAGATACAAGTTGAAATACAATGTAAATATATTTTGTTAAAACTAAAAAATAAAACCTCCGATGTGCATAAAAAATCGATAGTAAATTGTAAGTATAAATGTATGGATTGGTGAGACCTATGAAGTGAAGTAGTTTTATTTTTTTTATAAAGGATTATACATATTATAAACAGTAGATTCATGGTTATCTATGAAGCACTTCAGTCTGTACATTTACACTGTGGAAAATTTAAATTTGACACATAAATGCAGCACAGTAGGTAATACTACCGTAACAACTATACATCCATTTGACTAACAAAGCCTTGCGATTCAGCGATAACACCATTGGCTGTTTTCTTGTTCTGCCCTAAATTTTGTAGATAAAAATCAGTTACATGTGCAATATATATCACCTACAGTATGTGAGCAGTCATTAGAGAAATATTTTTATTTGGTTTCGCAGCTAGCTGGAATATAGACTTGAAACAAAAGCTATGTTGTCCTTGGTGATTGAATGGTCAGTACAGTATCTCTCAGGCTCTTTCCCACCAAACATACTGGCTGCCATGTATAGTTCTATCTTGTTTTGAAAACACCATTTTTTTAAAATTCTTATATATATATATATATATATATCATCAGCTAGAATGAAATTGAAATCCCTATGAGAAGATAAAGTCTGTCATAGGTTAATGTCATTTATGGTTTCAATCTATTGGAAAATCTTGTATTTTAGAGAATCCAGAAGTGTAACTTAGAGTGAGATAAATTTCAAGAGGAGATGGTTTAGTTACGGTTACAGTTATCCAAAAATTCAGTATTTCAGCTGAATGGCATTTTTTTAACTCAACTTACTAAGAGTGATTATTATTATGTATTCCCAAACACGTGAAACAAGTGATGATGTCATAGATTAGCCTTTTGGGTTGAGTGAATTTAATATTAGAGAATTATACTCAAAATTGTATTTCCCGTATGAAACTCTCCATATGGAGCAGATAATGGAGCGGATATGGAATCCATAAATACTTTATTAAATTTACAGAAATTTTCAGATGGAGCAGAAATGGAATCCATATTTACTTTTACAGAAATTTTTCATGCGGAGTGGATATGGAATCCATTCATACTTTTACCACTCATGGATTTCAGTGTTTCCATATGGAAATGTTTTGGATTTCTTATACACTTCTTATGGAAAATCCCATGGAATATGCAATTTAGTCCATGAGATCTTTAGATTGTCCATAAAATATTAAAATTCCATATGGAATTTGGCAATATATGATATGGAATTTGTGAATAGTCCATATGGAATTTTGAAATATACCATTTGGAATTTTTAAATATACCATTTGGATTTTGTCAATAGTCCATTTGGAATTTGGTATTAGTTCATATAGAATTTGATAATAGTCCATTTGGAATTTTGATAATAGTCCATTTGGAATTTGGTATCAGTCCATATGGAATTTGATAATATTCCATATGGAATTTGGAAATATACCATTTGGAATTTGATAATAGTTCATATGGAGTTTGGAAATATACCATATGGAATTTGGAAATATACCATATGGAATTTGGAAATATACCATATGGAATTTGATAATAGTCCATTTGGAATTTGGCAGTAGTCCATATGGGATTTGATAATAGTCTATTTGGAATTTGGTATTAGTCATATGGAATTTGAAAATAGTCCATATGGAATTTGGAAATATACCATATGGAATTTGGAAATATACCATATGGAATTTGATAATAGTCCATATGGAATTTGATAATAGTCCATTTGGAATTTGGTATTAGTTATATGGAATTTGATAATAGTCCATATGGAATTTGATAATAGTCCATATGGAATCTGGTATTAGTCCATCCCCTACAACATTTTCCAGGCAGGCTTGAGGTGGATTTCAGACAGGTCTTTTTAAAGCACTTTCTGCTTAAACCATAACAAATCTGCTTCAGATTTCTATTAAATTGATTCATAGACATTATTGGAACACAATGATAAATATTCACAATCATATTTAAAATGGATCATACATTTTATTTTGACAGTCTTTATCAAATAAGATTTAGGTTTTTCTTGTCCTCATTTTCTGTTTTGCACACAAAACCTAATCCATGATGGCATCACTTATCTTTTACGTTTCACAGCTTTGAAATTGTGGTAAGATCTCACTAATATTTCTTTTGGACAAAACATTCACTTAAGTTTTGGCAAAATCTCTAACATTTCATTGAAAGTTTTATGAAAATTTACTAAATTGTTTCTGAGATTTCACTAAAATTTTGATTGTTGTATAGTATTTTGCTGAAGTTTCAGTAGATTTTCAGACATTTCAAAAGGTTTCAAATTAATAATGGATATGAAGTAATCAGGACTTTATTAGCAAAGGTTATATTTCAATGATTTTTAAAAATTCAGTTATTGTAAATGAGACATCCAAGGCAAGATATATGGTTTTGTTTGTTTTTTTGATGGTTTAACGCCATTTTTCAGCACAATATAGGCTATACATGGCGGCCAGTATTAATGGTGGAGGAAGAACCCAGACAATCCCCAGAAAGAACCACTGACCCACGAGAAGCTACTGGCAAGCTTTTTCACATAACTACATTTGCCTAATCTTAGACTCAAACACACGCAGACAGAGGTGAGATGGCAGTGGTCCGTAACGGACAGCGCTTTAGACCACTCGGCCACTCGGGGCCCCTCAAGATATATGGAAGTTAATATAATAATAATAATAATAATAATAATAATAATAAAGATATGATTTGGAAAAGGTAACTCAATTAGTGATGGAACTGGCCTACCTTGAGGCTTTCTATTATGTACAATATTAACAACATGATATGAAGAATCTGGCTTGACACTAAATAAGTAAGTGATTTTAAAAATCAAAGTAACAAGCCTGGAACATATGCACAGGCATCTATGATTACATAAACATATATACAATATATAATATAATCTTGTATTGAAAAATTCAACTGTGAAAATGATGCAAAAGCAAAATCCATTTGAAAAATTTATTATGAATAGAAGAAATGCTAGGAGCCTGCCTTTTGTCACTGTTGTACTGCAGACTTTATTTTTGATTATGTACAAACTATGATGCTGTTGTGGTCACTTGAACAAGTCCTTGTTCCATAAGCAGCCATGGCAAACGTTTATCCTGTTTTAATTACTCTTCATTTTTACATTGATTTCTAACACTCCTTGAATATTTTGATAATATACACAGTAATACTACCCACGATAGTAAAGGATGATTCTACTCGTGGGCCAAGAAAACTCCGCAAAGATATAACTATCTTTGATAGACATGGTTTTCTGGCATCATCAATGATCTATACATTGTCCCTCCTTAAATTCTGGAAGTTAATCAGTTAATCATCCCGTTCATTTTCCTTGTCATATTTAGCATTTTAGTCGCTACTGTAAAGCTATTTATGACACAAAAAGCAAACTGCTAGTCCTGGCATTCCGTTTTCATACAGATTGACCAATTACATTCCGATGGATTTTGTATTGAAGCTCATCTTATTGCTGCACATTTTTCAAATGGTTATTTCAAGCTTGTATCTTGCTCACAAATTTGTACTGCCATGTTTAGCAAGTATGCTCATTCCCATGAATTTATGTTACGCAAAGATTCATTGGGCAAGTACAATTTTTTTACCAGTCAGAAAGCTCTTTACAGTGATTGCCTGTTAAATAATAAATAGAACAAGTACTTATTAGAAAGTTTGTTGCAGAATGGGATCAGATAGAGCATCATTTTTGGTTACATTTTTTTAAAATTCCATATGGAATTCTCACTTGCTGTTTAGTACTTATGGAATTGATAGGTAATAAATTGTCTAATTCCATAATTTTTTCAGTCCATATTCTTCCATATGGATTCCACATGGAATCCATGAGAAACTTCTGTACAGGTTGGATCACAAGATTTGATGGACCCAGTGTGTATACAACATGTATACAAAAGCATTATTTACAGAACTCAAATGGTTCACAATATATGACAGGATAGATTTTCACAAGGCAGTTCTTTTATATAAATGTCTACATGGAACTGCACCAGAGTATCTTCAGGACGTATTCAGGCCTTTTTCAACACAATACCAGTTGAGATCAATCTCAAAAGGAAACCTTCTAGTACCAAAACCAAGAACAGAGCAATTCAAAAAGAATTTTCAATACTCTGGTACAGTTCTGTGGAATAAGCTTCCACTACATGTAAAATCGGCTGAAAATATTAGAGTATTTAAGAAGAGATATCAGGAGCATGCATGTGTTTCTAACAGATAATGGAATTTAGTATTTGAATACGAAACATGCTAATATAAGCACTAATTATTGCTTCTTCACACAATGTGCATTTGTTATACTTTCATTAAGAGGGCCTCAAGGGAGAATAGTCCTTGACTAATGAGTCACCCTCTATAAATAAAGCATTATTATTATTATTATTATTATTATTATTATTATTATTATTATTATTATGTAGGCAGCTGAGCTGGGTGGAAAATTTGACAATATAAAAAATATACAAATCCACACACATGAGTACATGTGTAATATTCAGAGGATTTGTCACTGTGGCTTGAGTATTTTATATTAGCATTGAATATCTTGCAGATTGTATACAGTATATAATGTAGTTATTCTTAACAGAGCCCACCTTCTAAAAAAAAAAAACCTAACTCCCCCCTCCCCCTCAGAAAACCATACCTAGTTATACATCCATATATTTTTTATTAAGGTATGTCTAGAAAATGAAAATAGTACATGAGTAAGTAGACCAATAACTGATAGAAAAATCAAAACAGCTTACTTTATGAATGTTTTCAGTCTAACGTTATGTATGGTATTTAATGCCCCCCCCCCTTTGAAAACTCCAGCCCAGCACATTTATTAGAATAACTATGGTATGTATTAATTTTCTTTTTCATACTATGTTAATAATAATAATATAATAATAATAATGCTTTATTTATATAGGGTGACTCATTAGTCAAGGACTATTATCCCTTGAGGCCCTCTTAATGAGAGTATAACAAATGTACAAAATTGTGTGAAGAAGCAATAATTAGTGCTTATATTAGCATGTTTCGTATTAAAATACTAAAAATTAATTTTCTTTCTCATACTGTGTTAAAGTCTTCATCAAGCCATTGTACCTCATTTTGATTATTCCCCCACCTCTATAGATACAACATTACACTCCCATTACATAAATATTTTTTTTTAATTTGCAAATGTTTGCATAGACATAGCAACTTGTAATTCAAAATGTTTAACTTTTGAATAGATTGCATCTTTCTGAACTAATTTTTAAATGGTGGTGGGTAATACATTTATGAAAACAAAGGTGAAGTATAATTCAGAATGGGTTAGGTCCTGACCTCAAATATATAATTGCAGTGTTTAAAAATGTAAATCTGTGGCAACTATGTACACTGACAAGACTGGAAAATTGTTAATGCATTTCATTTTTACTGCATGTATTTCAGTGGGCCTTGCAGTGTACTAGATGGGGCTGCAAAGGGATGCACTTTTGAGCTCATCAGTGTGGGCAGCTTCCTTATCAATGTCTCTGACTCTGAAATGGATGAATGGAGAATCAAGCTGGCAGTCCATATGCTAAAGAATGGGGCTTCCATCGAAGAGATAGGAGTTCGGCTAAAGAAGCCACCTGTTCATGTTGGCATTGATGTAGCTCTTAAAACAGGTTTAATGTCTATCTTCATCAGATATTGTGATAATGAAAAGTTATATTCACTTTTGTTGTCACAAAATAGATTAGTTATCTTCATTTTTTATTATGAAAAGATTATACTAAATTGCATATTTAGAGATGGCAAGAAAACTGCTTTACAAAACAAATTAAAATCAGTAATTTCAATTTAAAAAAAGTCAAAATTTTATCTAACATTTACATAAATGTATAATATAAAACAGCAGTACATGTTTTATGAGCAGGCTTGAATGAAAAATGACAATTCATGAATATGGTATA
Organism: Unio pictorum; assembly: GCA_030141615.1. Lineage (NCBI taxonomy): Eukaryota > Metazoa > Mollusca > Bivalvia > Unionida > Unionidae > Unio > Unio pictorum. Next base: position 353,621 of record JARLTB010000297.1, read on the forward strand.
GAAACATTTTAAGCCGTGTTCTCATCAACACATGGCAGTCACCTTAAAATCATTTTACTTGTATGTATTGTAACACATCCTTAGCTATGTGCATTTAAATACTGCAATGTTTTTGTTGCATTGACACAACTTTGTATGTTTGAATGTGAGCATCAAAAAAATGGGAATGTCGTGTCCACTGAGAGCTGCTGTGATACTGTTTATTTTCTTACACACTGACTTCAAGGCTACAGCATATAGATTAAATATGATCTGGGTCAACAAGTTTTGTTGAATTTAGTTATTATAGTGTGCATTGATGGAAAATTTGGCACTAACATGAAATTTGACTGTGACATAAGATTTAACCCTGGCTGAATACTTTGAACTCTCTTAATTCATACATTTTTGTTGATTTATTGTCACTACAAAAATGATTATTAATAATCCAATAAACACGTATCAGTCTGTGTAAACTTGGGATCCCTTCCCTGACCAATTAATTAAAAATCCAATGAAAATATATCAATCTTTTGATAACCATAAGATGTCCTTCAATGACCAAACAATTAAGGACATAATGAAAAGTTTTTTCTGGAAACTATAATACCCATTCCCTAACCAACAAGTGTAAGCATGAACAAATATAGTATACTTGACCAAATTATAAAAATTTATACTCACAAAAATAAATGAATTTTGTTTTAAATTAAATTTCCTGATAGTGATAGTGGTAGAATATTGGAGAAAATATAGTAGACTTGACCAAACTATTAAAAATTATACTCACAAAAATAAATAATTTTTTCAGTTTTAAACTAGATTTCCTAATAGTGATAGTGGTAGAATATTGGACTAATAATCCAGGGGTTGCTGGTTCAAAACCCATCCAGAATGACCTGGGTCAGAATATCATTATGTCCTTGGCATGTTAAGGTCAATGTTAATGTCAGTGATGTGGTACAAGTACTGTTGCAAGAACCAGCAACCACAGATGTACTGCAGGTTACCTTAAATTGTAGAATTAGAATTCAGTTGCAGCTACACAAGAATGAGTGAAAAATGGCCAAAACAGAATTTGCATACTGTATATTTGAAGGTTCTGTATTGCTACTGAAATACCTACTGGAGAAGTTTTCAGCAGTCCCGCAGCAAAGAGATGCCATTGATTCCTATGGCAACGGACCATACCATGTAGTGATTAGATCTGGAAAAGTTCACTCCACAATTGGGGAGACAGTGGTGAATCTTCTTTTGAATAGTGGATGTCGACTGGATATACCTGATGCACTTGGAAAGCTTCCCATCCAGTGTCTGAAATCGACTGATCAGATTTATCAAGTTATGATGAATGCTGCCTCTCAGTCTGAAAGTAAGTATTGTAAACTGAAACTTTTAGTGTAATGTTTTTTTTTAAAAAATGGAATGATACTTGCATAAACAAGAAGAATGAAATGCATTTTCATAGGCTGTCACTTGTTCTTGCACAGTGTCAGAAATTAGCTTGCATTGCTCTTACAGTGTTCTTGTGTCAAAACTTTGGTTATCTGTGTTTTCCTTTGTTCTTAATATTATGAGAAATTTGTTACTTATGTCTTGTTTTTGAAATGGTGTCAGAAATTAGCTTACAAAGGTCTTTCCATGTTCTTGTAGGAATGTCAAGAATAAACTTGTATCTGTCATCCCATGTTCTTGTAATATTATCAAATATCAGTTGACATGTGTCAAAAATTAGCTGACATGTGTCAAACATTAGTTTAAGGTGTCTTCCCATGTCCTTGTAGCAGTATCAGAAATTAGCTAATATGTGTCTTTCCATGAAATTAGCTTGCAAGTGTTTATCCATGTCCTTGTAACATTATCAGAAATTAGCTTACATTTGTCTTCCCATGTCCTTGTAACATTATCATAAATTAACTTACATGTGTCTTCTCATGTCCTTGTAACATTATCATAAATTAGCTTACATGTGTCTTCCCATATCCTTGTAACATTATCAGAAATTAGCGTACATGTGTCTTCTCATGTCCTTGTAATAAAATAAAAAATTAGCTTACATTTGTCTTCCCATGTCCTTGTAACATTATCAGAAATTAGCGTACATGTGTCTTCTCATGTCCTTGTAATAAAATAAAAAATTAGCTTACATGTGTCTTCCCATGTCCTTGTAACATTATCAGAAATTAGCGTACATGTGTCTTCCCATGTCCTTGTAACATTATCATAAATTAGCTTACATGTGTCTTCCCATATCCTTGCAATAAAATCAGAAATTAGCTTACATGTGTCTTCCCATGTCCTTGTAACATTATCAGAAATTAGCTTACATGTGTCTTCCCATGTCTTTGTAACATTATCAGAAATTAGCTTACATGTCTTCCCATGTCCTTGTAACATTGTCATAAATTAGCTTACATGTATCTTCCCATGTCCTTGTAACATTATCAGAAATTAGCTTACATGTGTCTTTCCATGTCTTGGTAACATTATCAGAAATTAGCTTACATGTCTTCCCATGTCCTTGTAACATTATCATAAATTAGCTTACATGTCTTCCCATGTCCTTGTAACATTATCAGAAATTAGCTTACATGTCTTCCCATGTCCTTGTAACAGTGTCAGAAATTAGCTTACATGTGTCTTCCAATATCCTTGCAATAAAATCAGAAATTAGCTTACATGTGTCTTCCCATGTCCTTGTAACATTATCAGAAATTAGCTTACACGTGTCTTCCCATGTCTTTGTAACATTATCAGAAATTAGCTTACATGTCTTCCCATGTCCTTGTAACATTATCATAAATTAGCTTACATGTGTCTTCCCATATCCTTGTAACAGTGTCAGAAATTAGCTTACATGTGTCTTCTCATGTCCTTGTAACATTATCAGAAATTAGCTTACATGTGTCTTCTCATGTTCTTTTAACCATGTCCGACATTTGTGTGTCTGTCTTTATGTCACACTTTTCTTTACACTCTTCAACACTGTAAGGGTATATTACTAATGCATCATTATTGCTCATTATTTGTCCCATTAATGAGGTAACACCATCGTTTGTCTATCTCTACATGCCAGTCTGCTTACAACTAAATAACAGGATTGAAGAAATCAACTCCTTGTAGACAGATGTCATTTGTATAAATTTGTAGATTAGATATTCAGGCAATTACAGCAAGTTTTTTTCAAGTGTAGAGTGAGCTTATAAAAAAAAAATGACACAAATTTAAAAACAAAAATTGACACATCATTTTGGCTTCAAGTGCTTTTTATCTGGTTGATTCTAATCCACAAGCAAATATGAGCTCCATCATGGAAGACCTTTGAGGCTGATACCAATGATGCTCTTTGTCTATTGAGGCTGATACCAATGATGCTCTTTGTCTATTGAGGCTGATACCAATGATGCTCTTTGTCTATCAGTTGTGGTCACAATTACTAAAGAGGGAAAAGCCAGTTATTAAAAATAAAAATATGAGTACATGGTCAGTTGGTGTAAATGGTCAATTGTTCAAAATCACAGAATAAAAGCAGACTGTCATGAAAGCCATTGATATTATGCAAGTGATGCTGATTTACCATCAAGTCAGGCTGCTATTACTAAAATAAGAAAAATATAAATTTCTTTTCTTCATGATTGCTGAAAAAAACATGAGTAACCTTGATAGAAATCATCTTGATATGAAGTCCTTTCAAATTTCTGTGGCGACCCGAGTAGCCGAGTCATCTAAAGCGCTCTCTGTTACGGATCATGGCTATCTCGCCTCTGTCTGCAATGGTTAGAGTCACAGATTCTGTCAATGTGGGTATGTGAGAAAGATTGCTAGTAGCGTCTCATGGGTCAATGGTTCTTTCTGGGGGTTTCACTGGGTTCTTCCTCTACCATTAATACTGCCTGCGATGTATAGCCTATCATGTACTGAAAAATGGTGATAAACCTTAAACATCAACATCAACAACAAATTTCTACATTTAATGCTAATCTACCTTCAAAGTTTTGCAATGCTATGAATGTAAAAATATGTAAATGGCCTTTTCTCATTCATAAAAAAGAAAGTTTTTAAATAATTGATGTTCTGGTGGCCTAAGTGGTTTGAACTTCTGCTTTGTATGTGGGAGCTCATTGGTTCGAATCCCAGTTGAGTCATAGCATACTTATAAAATGATACTAGGAGCTGCCTCACTTGGTGCTCAGCATTAGCAGGTTAGTGTTATGACTGGTGTCAGGATAATTTGATCTAGTGGAACACTATGCTACATGTCTGCAGCATGATGCCCCAATGCTAGACATCACTATAAACTGCTAACACTGTAGCTATATGACTTTTGTTAAATTGTTAAAGCTGTTAAAAATATGAAAAACACAAACACACAAATTGTTTCTTAGTGATTCATGTCTAATCATATAGGTAGCATGCCCTCATAAGCCCTACCTGTAGTTACATCAATTGAAGAGCACATACAGTTGATAGGATTTAACCTTCAAGTCCTACCTGTACTTGTTACATCAATTGAAGAGCACAGACAGTTGATAGGATTTAACCTTTAAGTCCTTCCTGTAGTTGTTACATCAATGGAAGAGCACAGACAGTTGATAGGATTTAACCTTCAATTCCTACCTGTAGTTGTTACATCAATTGAAGAGCACAGACAGTTGATAGGATTTAACCTTTAAGTCCTACCTGTAGTTACATCAATTGAAGAGCACAGGCAGTTGATAGGATTTAACCTTTAAGTCCTACCTGTAGTTGTTACATCAATTGAAGAGCACAGACAGTTGATAGGATTTAACCTTTAAGTCCTACCTGTAGTTGTTACGTCAATTGAAGAGCACAGACAGTTGATAGGATTTAACCTTTAAGTCCTACCTGTAGTTGTTACATCAATTGAAGAGCACAGACAGTTGATAGGATTTAACCTTTAAGTCCTACCTGTAGTTGTTACATCAATTGAAGAGCACAGACAGTTGATAGGATTTAACCTTTAAGTCCTACCTGTAGTTGTTACATCAATTGAAGAGCACAGACAGTTGATAGGATTTAACCTTTAAGTCCTACCTGTAGTTACATCAATTGAAGAGCACAGGCAGTTGATAGGATTTAACCTTTAAGTCCTACCTGTAGTTGTTACGTCAATTGAAGAGCACAGACAGTTGATAGGATTTAACCTTTAAGTCCTACCTGTAGTTGTTACATCAATTGAAGAGCACAGACAGTTGATAGGATTTAACCTTTAAGTCCTACCTGTAGTTGTTACATCAATTGAAGAGCACAGACAGTTGATAGGATTTAACCTTTTAGTCCTACCTGTAGTTGTTACATCAATTGAAGAGCACAGACAGTTGATAGGATTTAACCTTCAAGTCATACCTGTAGTTGTTACATCAATTGAAGAGCATAGACAGTTGATAGGATTTAACCTTCAAGTCCTACCTGTAGTTGTTACATAAATTGAAGAGCACAGACAGTTGATAGGATTTAACCTTTAAGTCCTACCTGTAGTTGTTACATAAATTGAAGAGCACAGACAGTTGATAGGATTTAACCTTTAAGTCCTACCTGTAGTTGTTACATAAACTGAAGAGCACAGACAGTTGATAGGATTTAACCTTTAAGTCCTACCTGTAGTTGTTACATAAACTGAAGAGCACAGACAGTTGATAGGATTTAACCTTTTAGTCCTACCTGTAGTTGTTACATCAATTGAAGAGCACAGACAGTTGATAGGATTTAACCTTTAAGTCCTACCTGTAGTTGTTACATCAATTGAAGAGTACAGACAGTTGATAGGATTTAACCTTTAAGTCCTACCTGTAGTTACATCAATTGAAGAGTGCAGACAGTTGATAGGATTTAACCTTTAAGTCCTACCTGTAGTTACATCAATTGAAGAGTACAGACAGTTGATACGATTTAACCTTTAAGTCCTACCTGTAGTTACATCAATTGAAGAGTACAGACAGTTGATAGGATTTAACATTTAAGTCCTACCTGTAGTTACATCAATTGAAGAGCACAGACAGTTGATAGGATTTAACCTTTAAGTCCTACCTGTAGTTACATCAATTGAAGAGTACAGACAGTTGATACGATTTAACCTTTAAGTCCTACCTGTAGTTACATCAATTGAAGAGTACAGACAGTTGATAGGATTTAACCTTTAAGTCCTACCTGTAGTTACATCAATTGAAGAGTACAGACAGTTGATAGGATTTAACCTTTAAGTCCTACCTGTAGTTACATCAATTGAAGAGCACAGACAGTTGATAGGATTTAACCTTTAAGTCCTACCTGTAGTTACATCAATTGAAGAGCACAGACAGTTGATAGGATTTAACCTTTAAGTCCTACCTGTAGTTACATCAATTGAAGAGCACAGACAGTTGATAGGATTTAACCTTTAAGTCCTACCTGTAGTTACATCAATTGAAGAGTACAGACAGTTGATACGATTTAACCTTTAAGTCCTACCTGTAGTTACATCAATTGAAGAGTACAGACAGTTGATAGGATTTAACCTTTAAGTCCTACCTATAGTTACATCAATTGAAGAGTACAGACAGTTGATAGGATTTAACCTTTAAGTCCTACCTGTAGTTACATCAATTGAAGAGCACAGACAGTTGATAGGATTTAACCTTTAAGTCCTACCTGTAGTCACATCAATTGAAGAGTACAGACAGTTGATAGGATTTAACCTTTAAGTCCTACCTGTAGTTACATCAATTGAAGAGTACAGACAGTTGATAGGATTTAACCTTTAAGTCCTACCTGTAGTTACATCAATTGAAGAGCACAGACAGTTGATAGGATTTAACCTTTAAGTCCTACCTGTAGTTACATCAATTGAAGAGCACAGACAGTTGATAGGATTTAACACCAATATCATTACTCAGATTGAGACCACTCTTGCCTGACTTCTGTTTCAATTAACAGATCATGTAATGTTAATAACATCCCAAATGACATGCTTAAATTTGTTTAAGTGTGTTATTTGTTATTTGTTATTTGTTATTTGTTAAGATATTACATTTATTCTTCAGGAAAAATAATTATTAACTTATCGATCATAAACATAATCAGTTATGTTTGAAGTTAAAATGTTTTATGTTGGTGTACTTGCATCAAAGTTTACACGTGGTCTGCATGCATTATGTAAAGAGTACATGGTCTTTACTGGTATTCTGCAAAGTTTAATTGTGGCCAGTTTGCATTATGCAAAGTTTTCATGTGGTCCTTTTGGCATTATGCAAAGTTTTCATGTGGTCCTTTTGGCATTATGTAAAGTTTATATGTGGTAATTTTGGCATTATGCAAAGTTTACATGTGGACCTTTTGGCATTATGCAAAGTTTACATGTGGTCCTTTTGGCATTATGCAAAGTTTTCATGTGGTCCTTTTGGCATTATGTAAAGTTTATATGTGGTAATTTTGGCATTATGCAAAGTTTACATGTGGACCTTTTGGCATTATGCATAGTTTACATGTGGTCCTTTTGGCATTATGCAAAGTTTACATGTGGACCTTTTGGCATTATGCAAAGTTTACATGTGGACCTTTTGGCATTATGCATAGTTTACATTTGGTCCTTTTGGCATTATGCAAAGTTTACATGTGGTTCTTTTGGCATTATGCAAACTTTATATGTGGTCCTTTTGGCATTATGCAAAGTTTACATGTGGTCCTTTTGGCATTATGCAAACTTTATATGTGGTCCTTTTGGCATTATGCAAACTTTATATGTGGTCCTTTTGGCATTATGCAAAGTTTACATGTGGTCCTTTTGGCATTATGCAAACTTTATATGTGGTCCTTTTGGTATTATGCAAAGTTTACATGTGGTCCTTTTGGCATTATGCAAAGTTTACATGCAGTTGACTGGTATTATACAATTTTTACATGTGGTATTTTGGCGTTGTGCAAAGTTAATTTTCTGAAAACACTTGACCTGTTAATTTAATATGTTAGCTATAATCATAATATTTATTGATATATTATATTTACCAGAGAAATTATGTCACTCACAGCATGATGAATAAATGGATAAACTCAACAAACAAATGGATTAACAGATAAGAAATAAACTAAGGTGAACAGCTCATTAAATTTACAATGGTGGTATGTTTGGCACTGTGCACATTTTTTAATAACATGAGCATCAATAAACATATATAGCAAAAAAAAAATACAGATCTGTCCAGTAACTATAGAATTATGTCATTGAAAAAAAGTTCAGATCTGTCCAGTAACTATAGAATTATGTCAGCCAAAAAAGGTACAGATCTGTCTAGTAACTATAGAATTATGTCAGCCCCAAAAAAGTACAGATCTGTGCAGTAACTATAGAATTAAGCAAATAACTTAACAAGAGATAAAGGTAAAGACCACATTTATCCAGGTCATTACATAATGTAACTATGCACAGAGTAAAGGTAAATACCTCATTTATCAAGGTCATTACATAATGTAGCTATGCACAGAGTAAAGGTAAATACCCCATTTATCAAGGTCATTACATAATGTTACTATGCACAGAGTAAAGGTAAAGACCTCATTTATCCAGGTCATTACATAATGTAACTATGCACAGAGTAAAGGTAAATACCTCATTTATCAAGGTCATTACATAATGTAGCTATGCACAGAGTAAAGGTAAATACCTCATTTATCAAGGTCATTACATAATGTAACTATGCACAGAGTAAAGGTAAAGACCTCATTTATCAAGGTCATTACATAATGTAACTATGCACAGAGTAAAGGTAAAGACCTCATTTATCCAGGTCATTACATAATGTTACTATGCACAGAGTAAAGGTAAAGACCTCATTTATCAAGGTCATTACATAATGTAACTATGCACAGAGTAAAGGTAAATACCTCATTTATCAAGGTCATTACATAATGTAACTATGCATAGAGTAAAGGTAAATACCTCATTTATCAAGGTCATTACATAATGTAACTATGCACAGAGTAAAGGTAAATACCTCATTTATCAAGGTCATTACATAATGCAACTATGCACAGAGTAAAGGTAAAGACCTCATTACATTTTGTTTCCTTTGTAATATACCCAGCAACAGCATTGAATATATGAGGTTGTACTTCCTTTGTAATATACCCAGCAACAGCATTGAATATATGAGGTTGTACTTCCTTTTTAATATACCCAGCAACAGCATCAAATATATGAGGCTGTACTTCCTTTGTAATATACCCAGCAACAGTATTAAACATGTGAGGCTGTACTTCCTTTGTAATATACCCAGCAACAGTATTAAACATATGAGGCTGTACTTCCTTTGTAATATACCCAGCAACAGTATTAAACATATGAGGCTGTACTTCCTTTGTAATATACCCAGCAACAGTATTAAACATATGAGGCTGTACTTCCTTTGTAATATACCCAGCAACAGTATTAAACATATGAGGCTGTACTTCCTTCAGTGCACATATGCATAACTTTGTATATGTATACATTTGAACAGATTTAAAATTGTAGTTTGATTTGCAGGCATAGTATGAGTCATTCAAAATGATAATTGCCATTTGTCAACAATTTATTTCCATGTAAGTCTTTTTTAAGGAGTCATGTTTGGTGTTTCCTAGTTAAATCTTCATCTATTGATATATGATTTCAGTTACGACTGAAGTAGATTGATCACCTTATCTCTATGTTTTGGCTTATTATAACGAAAAATAAATTATTGTTTTGAAGTTTGAATTGTGCATCTACAGTTACTCCTAATTCAACCAATAAAACAAGTAATGACTCAGTTTTCAAACATCTCTAACAAAGAAGAGATTTATGTTTTTTTGTGCAATAAATAATACATGAAGTTTAAACTTGTATCACACCTAAATGGTCAATGAATCTGGTAATACTGAAACTTTATTATCTTTATCTTTGGCTTTCTATGTAATCAGTTTTTATTTTGCAAACATTATGTTGCCCTTGTTATTATGTATTTCCATTTTCCAGTTTGACTATATATGCTATAATACTTTCTGTTTCAGTCAGATAATTAGTCAGTTTGACTATATATGCTATAATACTTTCTGTTTCAGTCAGATAATTAGATTTTTTTTGTAAGTATGCAATGATCCTCTTGTTACAGTTTTTCCACATTTATATTTTCTTGATTGCTTTCTTTTATCATTATATTTTTTCCTTGGTGGTGAAATTTAATTACAGCATATTGAGTCTTTGCATCTTTTCTAATATGTTTATATAGTATTTTGTATCATATTTTGTATATCATATTGTGTATATCATATTGTGTATATCGTACTGTGTATATCATATTTTGTATATCATATTGTGTATATCATATTGTGTATATCGTATTGTGTATATCATATCATGTATATCTTATTGTGTATATCATATTGTGTATATCATATTGTGTATATCTTATTGTGCCAATCTTATTGTGTATATCGTATTGTGTATATTGTATTTTGTATATCTTATTGTGTATATCGTATTGTGTATATCGTATTGTGGTTTTAGTACTCATAGCTTCTGCTTATTAAAAGCAATTTTTTTGTACCTCATCAACTATATGGATATCCAAGCAATAGTTTGGTGTCACTTTGCATGAAATACCAGAACTGATACAATTAAACTCAAGGCCTATATGAGGAATATAATTGATCCAGTTATACTAAAGGCCTTTTTGAGCAAATCAGATATGATATTTCTTTTCCGTTACATTTTTAAATGGCCCATTGCTGTTATTAATTTTCTTTGTTTAGTAAAAGGAAAGATGTCCATTGATTTATCAGATTCCTTTGCTAGAAAGATCATGAAAGCCAGTTATGACTTCATAGCTATAAATAGTCTTGCATTTTAGCTTCAAAGATGTCCAAAAAGATTAAATGGCAAAATTATAAACCTGCCTTCTTTAACAATATCTATAACAATTTATACCTGTCATCTGCTTGATACATATATCTAATAAGAAATACCCAATTTGTATGTACCCAACATTTATGTTATACTATGGCCCTCTATATTTATCTTTCAGTGGTTCTGATGATTTATCCTTTTCTGTTTGATGATTTAAGTTCCACAGCAACCTACCTATGCCTGTATCTTTAGAAAATAAGTTGTCCTTGACAAAGGAAAGATGTCTTACAATATGGTGGTTAAAATGTCTAAGGTCATTTTGGCTAAATGAACAAATCTATGTTTGCACAGTAACATCAGTTCTACATGACAGTGAAATAAAATGGCCTTTTGACTTTTGGGGTTAAAAGATCAAGGTTATTGTATCAGAAAATAATCTACACATATGTAGACTAAATTTTGTGGATGCTGCTCCATGCTGTGGTTAAAGAGTCAAAAGGTCAAGGTCACTGTATCTTCAGCAAACTTTGTTGACACAATATTGGGTAATGCAAAATGCCTCTTGACTTTGTCCATAAATGGTAGAGGTAAATATCATTATAACTGTTTTTGCATGAATGCTTTTCTTTTTGGCACGATACCTTGATAAAATTTATTGATGGGTATATTTAAGGTATAAAAATGGCATATTGATTTTAGGATCAGAAAGTCAAAAGTCAGGGTCATTGTGACCCCAAGAAAAAGTTAAAGATCAGGGTCATTGTGAAGTATGGGGTTTTTGCATTGTAACTTTTGTTCTCAAGCATATGAAGCCTTAATTTACTCATTGTGGTGGGCTCACACTTAGGATATATAAATATTATATAAACCTATATATTTTTGGGTCTATAGATAAGGTAGCATTATTATGTCAAATCTAATAAAAAAAAATAAGTTTAGTTCAGGAGTGCATATAATGACCAAAATTCCAAGTTGTTGAGACTTGTTAGTCAGTAATATCGAGAACCAATATCATGGAGGAATTATTAAAATTGGGTGCCATTCACAGTATTGCTGCTTTCCAAGGTCACAGTTTGAAGAAATGAATTTATTTTCTTGTTTGATTGGGGTAAAAGTATAGTCTAATATAATTATTTCAGGAAACATTGCTGAAGTAAATATAAACATTAATTTGTTGTTATTTTAGTCAAGCAAAGATATGATGCACTATGCAGTCATTTGACTGATTTTACAGATCAGCTTTTTTGACCTTTTATCTTCAACGTTTTTGTTTAGGTGGTTGTTTTTGCTTCAATAATTACATGGTAGCTGTATGTTAAAATTAATTGGCACAGATTAAAGAGGTGTGTTATCTACACTATATTAAAGCCTAGTATGTTGTACCCAGTTAATACATAAATGATCATAATTGAACTTATGGTAGTTTGCATCCATAGCTAAAGAGGAGCCCTAGTTTGTTTCATGGTCTGAGTCTCTTCGTTGCATGATCTGAGTCTCTTCATTGCTTGGTCAGGGTCTCTTGGTTGCATGGTCTGAGTCACTTGGTTGCATGGTCTGAGTCTCTAAGTTGCATGGTCTGTGTCTCTTGGTTGCGTGGTCTGAGTCTCTTAGGGGGCGCTCACCAGTTAATGTGTACTTTTCAGATAGTGATGTATGTGAGGTGAAGTTGTTTGCATTTGTAACATGCACAATGGAGATAATGTTGGCATATCTCAATGCTACTTTGATGTAATGTGGCTGATATTTCTTTGGATACTGCACTTGTGGAAACTGTAAATGATCTAAGCGCATGGTATAACAAAATGGATGCTCCCATGTGCTTGAAAAATTAGCCAGAATTAATCAAAAGTACACCAACTTTAGCAGTTATTAAACTAGGGAAAGCGAATTTTACTGAAGTAGGCAATAGCAGCTTCTGAAAGTGCAATGAACAAATTACAAAATATCTGAAAAGTAAAAAAAGTTATCATACCATTTTTCTACAGTTTACCTCTGAAGTCCAGGGAGTGAAAATGACCATGTGGAGCTAGCAGTTTGTTTACATGAGCACATCTTATGTTAGCCCCAGCTGTATACTCTAGAACCTAAAGTACACCCATCAATCATACATCAAAATAAAGGGAATTGAAAGTTCTTCTCCCAACACCTAAGATATACAAAGTCTTTATTATATTGCCAGTATAACCAGTGAAGAAATCCCAGAAAATTATTTTTCTTTAAAATTCTAACCCTATGCAAAGTACGAAACTGTAGAGCGCCACCTTAGTTGCATGGTCTGTGTCTCTTGGTTGCATAGTCTGAGTCTCTTAGTTGCTTGGTCTGTGTCTTTTGGTTACATGGTCTGAGTCTCTTGGTTGCATGGTCTGAGTCTTTTGGTTACATGGTCTGAGTCTCTTAGATGCATGGTCTGTGTCTCTTGGTTACATGGTCCGAGTCTTGGTTGTATGGTCTGAGTCTCTTAGATGCATGGTCTGAGTCTCTTAGTTGCATGGTCTGTGTCTCTTGGTTGCATGGTCTGTGTCTCTTAGTTGCATGGTCTGAGTCTCTTGGTTGCATGGTCTGAGTCTCTTGGTTGCATGGTCTGATTCTCTTGCATTACAGACTACTCCTACAACTTACCTCTGTCTACATGTTTTGAGCCTTGACTCATCAAATGTGCCTATATGAGAAAGCTTGCCTGTAATTTCCTGTGGGTTGGTTTTTCTTTCTGTGGGGGGGATTCCCTTGTTAGTCCTCTGTCAAATGTACTTGCTGCACTATATAGCCTATCATGTGCTGCAAAATGGTGGTATAGAAAAACCATAGACAAATTTTACACCTAGAGCAATGAAGCAGTTTTAAGTCAGTCCTAAACAATACACACAAAAATTTCTTTTACAGCTTACAAATGGAGGTTTTTAGTTTTTTTAAATCTTAGATACATACTAATAGCATATAATTATACATGTGCCATTAGTTTTTTGTTTCTGTGGATTTTATATTTTTTTTTTCATTTCTGTTTATTAGAATTGTAATGTTGTTGGCTCCTTTTTTAGTCTTGTAGTATTTCATATTTGCAGTTATTTGGTTTTTTTTCTTGGTTTTTCATTTTTGGAACTGGTGAATAATGAATCATGTCTTTGGTGTAAATCACTAAGAACAAATATATATAATGTCTAGAGTTCTTGGTGATTATTTCTCATGCATAAGTGTAATTCATACAATGTATTTTTGTTTGTTTTAACTAGAGTTCTATGCAGCTTAATTGTTCAGATTTTGATTTTTGAGCAAATACCATGCACTATATCCCAATACACTGAATACATGTACCACTGAATACCATAATACACTGAATGCATGTAACACTGAATATCATAATACACTGAATACATGTACCACTGAATACCATAATACACTGAATGCATGTAACACTGAATATCATAATACACTGAATGCATGTACCACTGAATACCATAATAATACACTGAATGCATGTAACACTGAATATTATAATACACTGAATGCATGTACCACTGAATATCATAATACACTGAATGTATGTACCACTAAATACAATAATACACTGAATACACACACACACACACACATATATATATATATATAATATATATATATATATATATATATATATATATATATATATATATATATATATATATATATATATATATATATATATATATATATATATATATATATATATATATATATATATATATAGTTTGGTATATCCAATCACTCCTAAAGGTTGTATCTTATTTAAAGCAGATGATAGATGAGTTGCTTTGTTGCTTTTAGGATATAGTGAAGAAAAATGACCAAATCAATACCATTATCCCTAGCACTTGACTAAATACAAAACATACAATATCCCTAGCACTTGACTAAATATAAAACATACAATATCCCTAGCACTTGACTAAATATAAAACATACATTATCCCTAGCACTTGACTAAATACAAAACATCGTTCAGCAACTTTAGCAATTGATATACTCATTTTCCTGTTTTGATTCACATTTTTTATTGGTTTCGTACAAAATTTCCAAGAGACATGATTGTGAACACTGGACAGCTATATTAATTGATACAACTGTGTTTGAAAATTGCTTTTCTAAGTGTGATTATTTTAAACAATAGATAAAAATAGTGTGATTTCACAGCCTTTGAATATTTTAAATTTTTACCTGTGACAGCAATTATTTTCTATAATGGACATTATTTTAGTTCTTGTATAATTAGGATTTTAAATGATTGGTCCAGTGACCTAAGTGGTTTGAGTGCCTACCTCAGATACAGGCGGTTAATTGTTCGAACCCCAGCTGAGTCATACCAAAGATTAATAAAATGGTACATGCAGCTGTTTAGACTGGTTAGCCTGTCATAGGTATAATGTAACTGTTTAGACTGGTTGGCCTGTCATAGGTATAATGTAACTGGGTAGACTGGTTGGCCTGTCATAGGTATAATGTAACTGGGTAGATTGGTTGGCCTGTCATAGGTATAATGTAACTGGGTAGGACATGATGCCAGATATCTGTAGCATGATGCACTAGTGCAAAACATCACTATAAACTGCTACACTGACTGAAATTTTGTAAAACGATTTTAAAAATCTAAATAACAGCAATGTTTTCAGTAATGGTAAGTTTACTCTTCTGGTCTTGCAAATTTTGCTGACATTACAGTAAAATAAGATCAGACTGTTTTAACAGCATGTACTTGTTCTTGAGGAATAGAGTTAATTATTGTGTATGTTTCCTTTGACAAGGGCCAGCTATTACCACAGTGTTTGGGTCATTCGGGGTTATGGAAACTATGGCCCCTGCACATCTGTGGTGGATACTCTAACTACTAGGCCACCGATGTGGTCGTACCAAGTCTTTTTATGATTCACAGTAATAGAGTCCAATCAGTCTTTGAATCCACTGCAAGTCCATGCTGAGTCCACAATAAGTCCATGCTGAGTCCACAATAAGTCCATGCAGAGTTCACTATAAGTCCATGCTGAGTCCACAATAAGTCCATGCTGAGTCCACAATAAGTCCATGCTGTGTCCACAATAAGTCCATGCTGAGTTCACTATAAGTCCATGCTGAGTCCACAGTAAGTCCATGCTGAGTCCACAATAAGTCCATGCTGTGTCCACAATAAGTCCATGCAGAGTTCACTATAAGTCCATGCTGAGTCCACAATAAGTCCATGCTGAGTCCACAATAAGTCCATGCAGAGTCCACAATAAGTCCATGCTGAGTTCACTATAAGTCCAAGTTAATGTTTCTTTGCAAGAATATTATTATTGATAAACACATAGTATTTCCAGAGAATAGTAATTTGAATAATAAATAATTCCAGCCAAAATGAATTACTGAACACAATACTAGGACTGATTTCTGCTTCATATGGTATCACAGGAAAAAAATAGTTTCTCGAGGAAACAATATTATATAAAATGTCTAAGAAATAAAATATAAAGGTAGATGAGGGCACAAGTTTTCTAGAACAATCTAAATTATAATTAGAAGGTCTGTTAATAAATTTGTACAAATGAACATGATAAACGTAAATTCATTGACTCAGATTAAGATAATAACAGCGATGCTAGTGACGATGTATGCATCACAAAAGGTCGTGCTAGTGACCAGAGTACATGTAATAAAAATCAATGTAGTGACCCATTTTTACCACTGAATGGAGGAATAATGTGTGTGTCTCTGTGTGTGTGTGTGTGTGACTTGGATTTAATGTAGCTTTTACATTTTTTCAGCCATATCGCTAACATGTCTGAAGTGTGACAGTAAATAGTGACATCTAACACAAAGATGTCATGCCACAGACATGTAGCATGAAACGCACCACCCAGTCACATTATCCTGACACCAGACATGTAACATGAATCGCACCACCCAGTCACATTATCCTGACACCAGACCAGCCAGTCCTAACACTTAACTCACAGAGAAATATAAACTATGTATTAGCTATTTACAGAAAAATAATCAGTGACTAGTTGAGTAGACAATGAACATGATTATATGTAACGTCACCTACAAGATACAACTTTGCAGAAACCACAGCATAACATAAATTAAAAAATACTAAATAAAACTAACAAACAATGCAAATTAAATATAAATAACATATAAATGTGGAACTTTTAGTATAAATTGATTATCTTGAGCAATTAGGTATTGTTTCATTTTTTTGAAAGTGATGAACATGCTTTATGTTTAAATTCTTATATGCGTATTTTGTAGTTGAAGAAGTAAAAAAGCGAGTTGAAACTCTAAAAGCAAGTGGAAATAGTGCCTGGAAAGCTGGAAACTATGAAACAGCAATAGATTTGTACACAGAGGCCATATCTCGAATTGGGACACATCAAGAATTTATGCATGAGGCAGCTGTTTTGTACAGTAACCGCTCAACCGTTTATAGTGGTTTAGAAAAATATTTTGAGGCCCAGCAAGATGCTTTAGCGTCACTGAATTGTGATCCAAAATGGTACAAGGTAAGACTTTGTTGGATTTCTCAATGGTGTTTTTGCAGTTCTGGCTTAAGGTAAACTTTGGCAAACTTTTATGCGTGTTCATTGGACCATGACCTTGAGGACATGATTGAGTTTGCTGATAAATAAAAGAATATCATTGAATTGCTTTTATAAAACAGGACTAAATAGCCTGGGTACTCGGCATGTATTTACTAAGTTTATACGTCAGGGTTGTTCCATTAAAACATGCATGGGTCCTGGGGATGGCACTTTAAAAATCATACAATGCTATCTGGTATTTCTGCGCACTTAAGGTTTCCATCACCAATATTGAAGCAAAAGACATACCAGATAAAAAAGATTGACAAAATAAAATGCTAACTATTTCAAGTGTGGTAACTGTCACCAGAATATTCTGTTCAAAATAATATTAATTTTGGACTATGGGATACCACCCAATGTTTTTATCACTCGCGATATATCTGCCTATTCTGCGCACAGCTTTGAAAAGGTGTACTATTTATCCATTGGCTAAAAAATGAAATACATTATTTAGGACTGTTTCTGTCAGCAGTTCAATTGAGTAATAGGTCAAGTTTATAGATAGTTTTACAACATTTTAGGTAACAGAGTAATTGAGTAATAGGTCAAGTGTATAGATAGTTTTACAAAATTTTAGGTAACAGAGTAATTGAGTAATAGGTCAAGTGTATAGATAGTTTTACAAAATTTTAGGTAACAGAGTAATTGAGTAATAGGTCAAGTGTATAGATAGTTTTACAAAATTTTAGGTAACAGAGTAATTGAGTAATAGGTCAAGTGTATAGATAGTTTTACAAAATTTTAGGTAACAGAGTAATTGAGTAATAGGTCAAGTTTATAGATAGTTTTACAAAATTTTAGGTAACAGTCCCCATAAATGTTAAAGGATATTAAGCCAACTAAACCGATCTTGTAAACAATGTTAGTAAACATTTTTAAACTTTAAGGCAGCCTTTGAAAAACTATGTGTCATGTTTAGAAACATGGATGTCTATATTATCAAGGTTTGGAAATAGGTAGTACCTACCTGATTAACAAATATTGTCAGAAATTGTATTGGGGCTATTGCCAATAATCAAAACAGAACCATATAATAATTTTTACCATATAATCATTTTTCTTTTTTAACCATATAATCATTTTTCTTTTTTAACCATATAATCATTTTTCTTTTTTAACCATATAATCATTTTTCTTTTTTTAACCATATAATCATTTTTCTTTTTTAACTTTATAATCATTTTTCTTTTTTAACCATATAATCATTTTTCTTTTTTAACCATATAATCATTTTTCTTCAGTTATTAGTGATTGCTTCACTGAAACATTGAACAAATAGGCAGAAATTGTGAACATTCTTTCGACTGAAAGGTAAATGTTATTCACATTCAATTATACTTTTGAATTTAAAGTATTAAACAGAAATTTAAATTTAAATTCATTTCATACTGTAAGCACTTTACCAGTCTATAATAGTGTTCTTTTGTAACGGTAGAATACCTGACTAAATATATTTCGGGTACCTCTAATAACTTCCTTTATGTAATGTAGTTTTTAGATTTGGATTATCTCGTCAATTTAGTTTGTATACAGCTATAAATATCAAATAAAATTGGAGAGTTGTCCCAATAGTGAAATTTGTCTCCAAAATTGCCGAAGTGTCAGGTTTTGAGGTATCAGAGAATTTTACATAGTACAGTTGGATGAAAAAGAGAGAAGACATCTTGAGAGACATGGGCATGCACTTGTGGGTGACAACATGATCAATTATACTCTCAACATGATTTTGTTTGGACAAAGTTGGAAAACAAAAGATATTTGTTTCAGTTTTCTGAGAGTATTCAGTGGCTCCAGGACAGCAATGGAATATTTTCAAATATTATATTTAGAGAAAGTTTTTGGAAACATAGTCCGTCTAAGGATTCTAAATGTGACGATCAGTTGTGCCAGAGGTGATTCAGGTGTGTGGACAGATCTCACTTTATTATGGACACCATGAAATTTGCCAGGGATGAATTGTATTGGTGGAAAAGTGATAAGCACTGACCAAGTTATGTCCAGAGATAGATGTTTCAGATCAGATGCTACCTGCATGACAGGTGTTTTACAAATGACAAATTACACAAGGTGAGATATTTGTTAGACCATTTATAACATGCATTCCAGTCTGAATATGTCCCTCACAAATAAATTATGAAGCAATGGTACCTTTCAAAGGAAGACTAAGTTTGAAATAATACATGAATGATAAGGCCAGTTAAGTTTGGAATAAAGATATGGGTTCTGGCAGACACTGTGATGTCATATTGTTATAATTTTAACGTTTATTTTGGAAAATAGGCAGAAGTTGTGAATGAAAACTTTGGCCTGCCATCTATGATGGTAATTACACTTACCAAACCAATTGAAATGAAGGGTTATGAGATATACATCAACAATTTCTTTACAAACCCTCACCTGGCTGATTGCCTGTACCAATGTAGAACATACCTGCTAGAAGAATGTGTACAGGAACATCAGACTAGCTCATGACATTGCTAACATCCTACTGGAAAGACAATCGTATTGTCTACTATCTTTCATCATGTCACCGACCAGTAGCAGATCAAACTGTAGAGTGAGGAATAAAGAAGGAACAAGAACTCAGCTTCTTTGTACACATACATGCCGAATTTGTGAATAGATTAGACCAGAGCACAAGATTGAATATAGAAAAGAAAACCAATTGTGATGGTATCATTGGATAGAGATAAAATTGAGAGAGTGTGCATTGTACAATGCCTTTATCTTGGAGGTTACAGTTGTGGATCATAATCCACGCGGACAAGAGACTTGTTGTTTTGCATGGATGTAGCCCATGAGCTGATTGGAAATATTCAGCAAGTAAGAAGAACCTTTAAAAAACCAAGACAACTGAACATTGATGAAGATTAACGTGATGAGAAAGCACACTGGCCTGTGCCAAGTGGTAGTGCCGATAGACTGTGTAAAGTCTGCAACAAGAAGCACAAAACCTACAAGGCCAGTCATACAGGTATATCCATAACAGTTAATCCCTTCAGTTGCTCCAAAACTACACTAATCTGTGACAAATGCAAAGTTCCACTGTGTTAATGCCAGGAACACCTGTTTTGTGGACTTGAATACAAAGTGTATTACTGGCAGTGAAGACTTACCTGTGTAGTCTGCAGATGACAATTGAATACAAATTACATGAAGAGACATTATAAATGATAGATTCTTCTTTAACATTAATTATTATACTGGTGGTATCAGTTTTATTTTTTTTTAAGATGAAAGAAAAACAGCTTTGTGAGATTTATTGTTTTACTCACAGTTACCTTTAACAAGAATTTTACAATCTTCTACCTGTTAAATACCTGAATGAAAGACATGTTGAATTATTTACTACATCTAGAGTCAGGGTCCCCGAGTGGCTGAGTGGTCTAAAGCGCTTTCCGTTACGGATCACTGCCGTCTCACCTCTGCCTGTGTCAGTTTGAGACTAAGATTCGGCTAATGCAGTTATGTGAGAAAGATTTGCCAGTAGCTTCTCGTGGATTGGTGGTTCTTTTCGGGTGTTTTCCTGGGTTCGTCCTCCACAAATAATACTGGCCACCATGTATAGCCTATTGTATTCCACCAATTTAACATTAAATACTTTCTACTTTGCTCATGTTGAGCTTTTTGGAACCGAATCCAGAAGATTTGTGTTCAAAATTGGAGATTGAATCCAAATCATGGAGATTAGCGTATGTACTATTTTTCTCACAAGTTTAAGTGTGAAAGTGCAGATTGTACCACAACTAAGTAAAATAACTATAATGTATAATAGTTACTGAACTTTATTAATTTTGTTATGTTATTTTCTTAATCTCACAAAAAATAATTATGTCATTAGACTCCTCCATCATCGCTGAGAAAGGGCTTTCCTTGCATAGTAAAGTTACTTGATTGTCATACAAAGTTAACAATGTTTATTACCTGCTAAGTTCTTTTGCAGTGACATTTCTGAGCAATTTGTGAGTCAAGAAACAACTTTAGACAACTCACTAAAATGAGCATCAGCCAAGAATGGTAAATTATGCTCCATCAGAAGGATAGCAAACAACCTCTGCTTTAGTGACACTGTCTTTTGGCATATTATGTGATTTCTTGTTTGAATTGTGCAGCATACTGTTCAAGTGCCTTGTAAGATCATTTTTCCCCTCACAAGAAATTTTTCAAATGTGTGTTGCAAGCAGTGAAGTACACAAAGTTTTCTCCCTTTTCACTATGCTTCACACATTTAAATTCGCCTATCCAAGCTCTGTTAAACTTGCAAACATATTTCTTTTTTTTTTTAAGGCATATTTTCCATCAAATCCATTATCAGACGTTTCAATATTATGCCAAAAATGTTAAACCCCTGAAGTAGCTGTAGGAATACATCAATTTATATCTTTGTGATATGCCTCTGGCGGATTGCACTACTTACTATACAACAGCAAAGGGATGTGTATCCTTACACTGCCATATTGCTCCATGTAAAAAAAGCAGTCCAGAATATTATTCTGAATGGAAACAAATTACATCTGAGGTTTATTTCTTGAATTGATGAAAAAGGCAGAGAATGTTCCAGTTGTAATAACTTGATTCCAGTAGAAATAGATTGTAAAAATTGGGGTTTACCAATGGGTCTTTTCATTTGGAGTCATAAGAGTGACTGAGGGGATATGTTATCTCTAAGCGACTTCTGTCTTAAGTCATCCAAAACATTTTTAAAAGACAGTCATGTGATTTGTCACAGAATTTAAATTCAGCATATTTGTTAAATTACTCATAGTCATGTGATTTGTCACAGAATTTAAATTCAGCATATTTGTTAATTACTAATAGTCATGTGATTTGTCACAGAATTTAAATTCAGCATATTTGTTAATTACTAATAGTCGTGATTTGTCACAGAATTTAAATTCAGCATATTTGTTAATTACTAATAGTCATGTGATTTGTCACAGAATTTAAATTCAGCATATTTGTTAATTACTAATAGTCATGTGATTTGTCACAGAATTTAAATTCAGCATATTTGTTAATTACTAATAGTCGTGATTTGTCACAGAATTTAAATTCAGCATATTTGTTAATTACTAATAGTCATGTGATTTGTCACAGAATTTAAATTCAGCATATTTGTTAAATTACTCTCCCAAGTATGCTTTGACCTATCAACCTTAAAGCTGTTGTCAAGCAGTTAATTATTTTACAGTAATTTTACCTAATTTATTCTGTTATCAAGCAGTTAATTATTTTACAGTAATTTTACCTAATTAATTATTTTACAGTATTTTTACCTAATTAATTATTTTACAGTATTTTTACCTAATTTATTCTCATTTTGTCTCACAAAGTTAAATGGTTGAACTGAATTGACTATAGTTCGGCTTACTTGTTCTTTGAGACAATGTTTTGAAAGGACCAATGTAAAAGATGTCTTTAAGATTGGATAGGTCAAGTTAATGGAACAATTTTGTTTTACTCGAAGACACATGCATCAGCTAATCACTTTGCCCTTGTAATATTTATTAGTTATTGCCCTTTAATATTTATTACAGTTAATGCCCTTTAATATTTATTACAGTTAATGCCCTTTAATATTTATTACAGTTATTGCCCTTTTGTCCTATAATAGTCTAGGCACAATCTTGTTAGTGCTTCTAAACCTGCAGCTTTTCATGCATTGCCACAGAACTTTGTTAATATTATGGTCTGAATGAAAAGTTATACAATAAGAAGTTATGCATATTAGAAAATCATTTTGCTCCAATATTTTGTATTAGAGTTATTTCCCCTCTGTCTTGTGGCAGTGTATCTAGCACGTCATGTTCTGCTATTTTGGATGGATTGGTAAATATTATGGTGGTGCATATTCTCTGCATATGCACATATCAATAAATCGCTCTACTGCTTCATTTTGTGTTACCGGTAGTCATCGTTCTTTTGTCTTGTAGCTTATTGCAATATGGTGACACAATTTTGTTATAGCAACATTCTCAGCACTAATTGATGGATTGAAATAAAAATGGGTGAATTTTATGTTTATCACCTGAAGATACTTTAATTTTACATTATTCAATAAATACCTGACACATTGATCCCTTGCTGGATACAGTGCACTTGAAAAGACTTATTTACCATATTGTTTTTAATATATATATATATATATATATATATATATATATATATATATATATATATATATATATATATTTTATTATATACAGCACAGTTCATAGGTTAGACACCCCTGGTTCAATTTTGTTATGACTTTTATGAATTTGTGCCTAATGAAAACTTGTAAGTTTCTTGATATCAATTATTTCAGGGCTATTGGAGAAAGGCTACAGTTCTGAAATGCTTGAATCAGCTGACAGATGCATACAAGTCATTTTTGGATGGTTTCTTCAAAAGTGAGGGCACAGCAGAGGATATAAAGCAAAACTTTCTGTTTGAGGCTGTCTGCCTCTTACACAATATCGGAGGTGGGTGGACAAGACCTTAACAAGATTCGTTTTCAGACTTAGGTTCATTACTTAGTAATGGAAGATGTTTAGAAATTTGTAAGACCTGCTCAATTTAATTTTAGAGTCAGAAACACGAATGAGGTAAGTTTATGTCAAGATAACCTTGTCTTTATTTCTATTTATGTTCAGCATTTAGGTCACTGTGACTTTGTTGTTTCTCAGTGCTACTACCTAGGCCTGACATCACGATTTGGTTCAGCTAATTTGTTCAGTATTCCTATTGATTTGCTCAGCCGTCCTAATAATTGTTTGCAAACATACTTTTAATTCGTATGGTCATCCCATTAATTTTCCTGGTTATCCTGCTATTTGTCAGCCATCCTGTTTTTATACCCATCCATTGTGTTAATTTTCCCAGCCATCTTGGTAAGTTGTCCAGCCATCATAGTGATCTTGGTAAGTTGTCCAGCCATCATAGTGATTTGTCCAGCTATCTTGGTAAGTTGTCCAGCCATCATGGTGATTTGTCCAGCCATCCTGGTAAGTTGTCCAGCCATCATGGTGATTTGTTCAGCCATCATGGTAAGTTGTCTAGCCATCATAGTAACTTGTCAAGCCATCTTGTTAAGTTGTCCAGCCATCACGGTGATTTGTCCAGCCATCCTGGTAAGTTGTCCAGCCATCATGGTGATTTGTCCAGCCATCCTGGTGATTTGTCCAGCCATCATGGTGATTTGTCCAGCCATGGTAGCCAATATGACTGGTAGAGGTGGAACTCAGAGGGGAGAGACTATGTAGGAACCACTAACCCATGTGAAGCAAGATTCCTCACATATTCTACACTGGCAGAACCTAAGACTTGAAACAATGCGGACAGAAGTGAGACAGTAGTGATGGCGATCACATTAGTAACATGAAAAGTTATGCAACAATACTGTTCAGTATAGTCATCATCAAAATATGTGTCTACCAATATTAATTAAAAAGTAATTATGTTCTTATTTAAATTACAGATCAGGAGCTAAGAACATGTTATGACATGCTGAAGCCAGTTGATAAGAAAGAATGGGAACCCCTGCTGGTCAGGCTAAGCAAGGCTGCAAATTGGTGGGCCATTGGATACTTGATATTTGGACCTGACCTCAAGAACATTGAGGATCACAACTGTAAGTTGAAGGAATTATCAAGTTTATTCATTGCAGGATGTCGCAGATTTGAACCCTGGCTGAGTCATAAGAAAAAACCATTTAAATGGTACTAACAGCTGCTTTCTAGGCACTCAGCATTAAAAGGTTAGTGTTTGAACTTGTCGGCCTGTTGTCAGGATAATGTGACTGGGTGGCACATCATGATACATGTCTGCGGCAAGATGCCCCACCCCTACGAAATGATCATGAATAATTCATGAACTGGCATGAACTGTTCTTGAACGGTTCATGAAACTGGTTCATGAACAATCCATGAAAGTTCATCAAAAGGTTCATGAACCATTCCTGAACGTGCATGAACTGAAAATGGTCAGTTCATGAAATTAGGAGTTCATGAACGTTCATGAACCAATACATCACAACTGTTCTTGAACAGTTAATGAATATTCATGAACTGTTAATAAAAGTCAAATTGGTTCATCATCATTCATGAACATATTCATGAACTATGATGAACATATTTTCACTTGAATGATTCATGTCTTCATAAACAATTCCTATTTACAAATAGTTGATTATCTGACAAACTCACAAACAACTATTTCATCCTGAATCATCACCTTAAATGTGGGGGTTATAAAACAGTAAAAAGATAAAATGCAATGTATTATCTATCAAAACAGTATTTAATTTCAAATAAATTTATAATATTTAACAAAGAACATGTATTGTAAATTGGCAAGCTATATTCTTTTTTAAATATTTGGATCTTTAACATTTCTGCAGCATTCACTATTTCATGTCTCTTCCACCTTGCCCATAGAACCATCCAGTTTTCAAATTTTCCTCCATAGCTCACAAACTTCTTCCTCTAATAATTTTACTTTTCTGCTGTCTGATCTGAAAGATAAAGTTAGTTAATTACAGATAACCTATGAATAACTTTTGTCTTGAGCTTTTGCTAGCACATTATTTTTGTACAACACTTTATTTACTGGAATAATTATGATCCAACTCAAAACTATTTCATCCCTGACACTAAGTCTTAACACAACATTTGAGCATTTATATTGGAAAATTTTGTCACTTAGTTTTAATATTTTAACTGAAGTTGGAATCATGTTTTAATCAATAAAATATGACAGACTGTTTTGACAACATCGTTACACTAAATATCCTTATATTATTTCATGTTTTCAAATCTTTTCGCCATTTTCTATTGATAAAATGTCAGACTTGTGTCACAGGTTCTTAGTATGCATTCACTCCAACTTCGCGTGTAGCTTATATCTGCTTCCGGTTTCATCCCGTTGTCATTATTGTGTATAATTTGACACATTAACTATTTTAGTTTTCTTGTTTTAAATTACCAAATTACATCAGATCATAGAAATAGTAATGTCAGGAAAAAGAAAATGATATCGATACCGGGTCTAGTATCGAGATCGAAAGGAGGTTGGGGGGGTTTAGTGATTTTCAAACTTCGAAGACCACGTTTAAATTAGGTCTGAATAAAATCATGTATCGTTAGTTTGGTTACAACTAATATGACATAAAAGCCAATACAATATATATTTATATAACTTTTACTGAAATAAACACAAAAGATCAAGAAAAAATTTACTCACCATAATTTTTACGATCCTAGCTGGGTACACTTTTCTGACTAATTTTGCTCTCAAAGAATCATTCCCTTCATAATCGCTTCTCAGCACTTCTACTTATTTAAGAAAATGTTATTGAAAATATTCTCATCCATGGGAATCCACGGTGTTTTGTTCAAGGTTTTAACATCTTAGAGTCGACGGTGTGATTTTTCGTTAGTGGGGAAAAGTTGGCTCAGCAGCTGAAATCTCGCTTGTATATTAACCAATCACATCACTTCTTTTTTCACAATCATCTAATCAGGACAATCATTGTTTACATAGTTCGGTTTTTATGGCACATTGTTAACAAGTGACCAAGTCAATAGAATAAATTATGCAGTTTTAGACAGTAATGGCCAAAAACATTAGAACAAAGTCATTAACAGCTTTTATAGCAAATACATTTTGTTCATGCTGGCCAGAAAATATTTTCCCATATTAATACAGAACTACCGTATTCAGGTTAAGAACACAATTATGAACATTTTATCATATTTAAAAATGAAAATATTTACATTTATTTATATTCAATAATATTGTGAGAAGTTTGTATCATGAATTTTCATAACTTTTTTATGAATATAATTATATAGTAATTTCAATATACATTTTTATTAAAATTTCTTGCTGGTGCATCAAAGTACTTAGTTGATCAACCAGATTTTTCAGGACTTAAAAGAACAGTTCATGATTGTTCATGGAGTCATGAATTTATTTTCGTAGGGGCAGTGCTAGACATCACTATAAACTGCCAAACTGCAGACATTGTAGCAATATGAGTGAATAATTGTTAAAGCTATTTTAAAAATCCAAAGCACCTGTGCTGAAAAGTTCAGTTGCAATACTTTTGTATTAGGATCAGAACTGTAAAAAATGCAAGAAAGATGCTTCTTTTCTTGAATAAATTATCATATTATGTATGCAAATGCAAATGTAGCACTGATTATTGGTATCTCTTTAATTTTTATATCCCCATAATTTTATTTTTCTAAATGAGGAAGTAACCAATTTTGGCTTCATTAATTGACCGTCCTTGCATGTGCATAAAGCCTTCAATTATAATTTGTCTTGTACGCTTTTGATATTGTTTACTTTTATTGTCTTGGAACTTCCGAGAATCAAAAGTGAACTGACGTATTTGAAATTTGTGGTCAAAATTAGTTACAGTGTGTGAAGTAGAAATCTTCCCTTGAAAGTCAGTTGTTGTTGTTGTAGGGTTTAACAACATTTTTCAGCACATGATAGGCTATACATGGCAGCCAGTATTAATGGTGGAGGAAGCAACCACAACCCACGAGAAGCTACTGGCAAGTTTTCTCAAATACACACATTGGCCGAATCTGAGACTCAAACCCACTCAGATAGAGGTGAGATGGCAGTGATCGGTAATAGAAAGCGCTTTAGACCACTCTGCCACTCAGGGCACCTTGAAAGTCAGTATGATGAGGAAAACAATTAAAACTTCATGGTTGTAAATCTCCACATTTAATATATGCCAAAATTAGATGAAGTTTTAACATTAAGATTTAAGAATTACACATAATTAAACATGTGCTATTTTTACCTTGTCTTAGTTCAATCAGACTGTCAGAGTCTTTGTTCTGTCAGCATCTGTCCAAAAGAAATACCTAGGACTCAAATTAGACAATTTAGATTTTCTCTTTAGGGTAGAAACAAACTGAGCTAATTGCTGTTCCTTAGATGTTTTTAATAATGGTAAAATGTTTAGGGTTTTTCCAAGCAGCATGTTCAGTTTCATGAAATTGCATTTCTTGAAAACACCCAAAACCTGAATCAGGGATTGTGGATTTCTAGCAAAAGAAATTGTTTGTCATGCAAAACCAAAGTCAGACAAATTATTTGTGCTTCCCATAGTTTGTTGTGCCCAATGCACACTGGTTCGTTTCTTGTTTTTTTTTTTTAAAGAAGAAAATTAAAAAT
Organism: Unio pictorum; assembly: GCA_030141615.1. Lineage (NCBI taxonomy): Eukaryota > Metazoa > Mollusca > Bivalvia > Unionida > Unionidae > Unio > Unio pictorum. Next base: position 382,226 of record JARLTB010000297.1, read on the forward strand.
AATGGTTTGTCAAATTGAATCTTGCTCATCCATTTTGTCGGTGTTCAAGCTATTATAAAGTAGATTTAATGTTTAAATATAAGCTTTTCTATGATTGAGATCTGCTGTGGGGTTTGCAGAAACTGCCCAGGGGCTCAAATCTAATAGACTAGTAGAAATTAAAACAAACTGATCCATTGATCAGCAATTATTGCAGAATTTTATTGAGTGTAACAAACAGCAAGTTTTATTTATATGGCATCGGAAAAAATTGAGAATGTTTTATAAGGTTTTGTTCCACATTTGGGAATTTGACTTTTTTTGCTGTACTGGGATCATTATGTATTTAGAAGCACCATTGTATTATTTTGTTCTTTACAGATAAAAGAACTGAGATCCAGGTTTGTATCAGTGGGGTTGCAGCAGGTGTGAGCACAGAAGATGTGATCCTGAAGACCCTCTTTCAGTTTTTGAAGGTGGAGAGCCCCAACACAGTGGCAAGATGGTTGGACCCCCTTGTTATTTTTATGCTGATGCATTCAACAAGTAATATACTTTTAAGCCTCTGTGAAAATGAAAATGACACGGCTCTACATGCAGCTGTCAGATTCTCTCTCCTTACAGGTAATATTCTTAAGTCCTCAGATGGGCGGGCATGATACCACTCTCATAGGATGTATAACTATGTATTAGTTTTTACCAGTATGTCAATACAATAATGTGTTTTGCATATTAATTACAAATTATATCATTCATATTGAATTGTATTGTATTGCTAGAAAATAATTTACAAATGGATTGGAATTTTTTTACAAATATTGAAAGCCCCTTATCTTGTTTTCAAGTAACTTTTACTGGAATAGTCCTAACAAGTCATGGCATTGTTTAATAAGTTGTTTAATAGCATTGTTTAATAAGTTGTTTAATAGTATTGTTTAATGAGTTGTTTAATAGCATTGTTTAATCAGTTGTTTAATAACATTGTTAAATGTGTTGTTTAATAGTATTGTTTAATAGCATTGTTTAATGAGTTGTTTAATAGCATTGCTTAATGAGTTGTTTAATAACATTGTTTAATGAATTGTTTCATAGCATTGTTTAATGAGTTGTTTAATAGCATTGTTTAATGAGTTGTTTAATAGCATTGTTTAATAGTATTATTTAATGAGTTGTTTAATATCATTGTTTAATGAGTTGTTTAATAGCATTGTTTAATGAGTTGTTTAATGAGATGTTTAATAGCATTGTTTAATGAGTTGTTTAATATCAATGTTTAATGAGTTGTTTAATGAGTAGTTTAATGAGTTGTTTAATAGCATTGTTTAATAGCATTGTTTAATGAGATGTTTAATGAGTTGTTTAATAGCATTGTTTAATAGCATTGTTTAATAAGTTGTTTAATAGTATTGTTTAATGAGTTGTTTAATATCATTGTTTAATGAGTTGTTTAATAACATTGTTTAATGTGTTGTTTAATAGTATTGTTTAATAGCATTGTTTAATGAGTTGTTTAATAGCATTGTTTAATGAGTTGTTTAATAACATTGTTCAATGAGTTGTTTAATAGCATTGTTTAATGAGTTGTTTAATAGCATTGTTTAATGAGTTGTTTAATAGCAATGTTTAATAGTATTATTTAATGAGTTGTTTAATATCATTGTTTAATGAGTTGTTTAATAGCATTGTTTAATGAGTTGTTTAATGAGATGTTTAATAGCATTGTTTAATGAGTTTTTTAATAGCAATGTTTAATGAGTTGTTTAATGAGTAGTTTAATGAGTTGTTTAATAGCATTGTTTAATAGCATTGTTTAATGAGATGTTTAATGAGTTGTTTAATAGCATTGTTTAATAGCATTGTTTAATGAGTTGTTTAATAGCATTGTTTAATAGCATTGTTTAATGAGATGTTTAATGAGTTGTTTAATAGCATTGTTTGATAGCATTGTTTAATGAGTTGTTTAATAGCATTGTTTAATGAGTTGTTTAATGAGTTGTTTAATAGCATTATTTAATGAGTTGTTTAATAGCATTGTTTAATGAGTTGTTTAATGATATTTACCAATATTTATTTCCTTTTTATTTGAATCAACAAATAACTTTTAGCAGGGTTATATATAATAATTATCATGGTAGAAGACTTTGTGCCATTTATTGTCATTTCAGGAAAATACTATTCCACTTGCTTTGCAAGCAAGCTTTAGGTATCATGGAATAAAAATTATGACTACACGGTCAGCTAGCTGGAATTTATAAGTGATCCTCAGCCTCAGAAAACAGGAATCTATCCAGTTGGTTAGAGCTTTGGGCTTGTAATCAGCAGGTTGTGCATCTGATAGCCACTCAAGTAGAGAATATGATCCTGTCCCAGTGGCAAGAACCCTAGATTGAAAATTAAAAATAGTTAAACAGAATGCAGAATTTCCATTATGGCAAGTTACCCTAAAAGATTAAATACTTCCGGGTTAGTTTTTTCCTTAAAATGATTGACCAGAATTAATTAACAGTCACCCTAAAAACTTCATGAAAAATCTTTTTTTTTATTATTCCTCTTCAATGAATTGCACTTGCATTGTTTGCTTTGTGTGATTAAAATGTCAGTTACTATATACATGTACTGGCATCCCACAAGTTCTCATAAAAATGCAAACATTAATTTAATTTTTTTTAAAACAAGATTTTCCATTATTGTAATTTCCTGAATATATAGTTTGCTTCTTTATTCATAACAAATTGCTGCAGGTACTATATCATTATACCTACTATTAAAGATACTTTTGGCTTCCTACTTATTCCAAAATGTACTTTAGTCTTCATTTTTACTCTGAAAGGTACCTTAGGGTTCATTGTTACTCTGAAAGGTAATATAGGCTTCATTCTTACTCAGTAAGGTGTTGTAGACTTCATATTTACTGAGTAATATAGGCTTCATAGTTTGGAAGGTACCTTAGGCTTTATATATCTATGAATGATATTCTAGGCATCATAATTAAATTAAAACTGTAGATCTGATACTGACTTTGAAAGGTACTATTCTCAGCATACTTGCTTCTAATGGTACTGTATGCTTCATACTTACTTTGAATGGTACTATTCTCAGCATACTTGCTTCTAATGGTACTGTATTCTTCATACTTACTTTGAATGGTACTATTCTCAGCATACTTGCTTCTAATGGTACTGTATTCTTCATACTTACTTTGAAAGGTACTATTCTCAGCATACTTGCTTCTAATGGTACTGTATTCTTCATACTTACTTTGAATGGTACTATTCTCAGCATACTTGCTTATAATGGTACTGTATGCTTCATACTTACTTTGAAATGTACTACAGGCTTCTCACTTATTTTGTAAGGATCTATGTTGTTGTTGTAGTATTTAACACCATTTTTCAGCACATGATAGGGTATACATGGCGGCCAGTATTAATGGTGTAGGAAGAACCCGGACAAACCCCAGAAAGAACCACTGACCCATGAGAAGCTCCTGGCAAGCTTTCTCACATGCCCACATTGGATGAATCTGAGACACGAACCACGCAGACAGAGGTGAGATGGCAGTGATCAGTTATGGAGGGTGTTTTAGACCACTCGGCCACCTGGGCCCCTTGAAAGGTGCTATAGTTTCATACTTACCCTGAAAGGTACATACTAGACTTCATACTTTGAAATATACTGTAGGATTCATACTTTCTTTGAAAGCTACTATAGGCTTCATACCTACTTGTAAAGGTTGTCTGGTGCTTCATGCTCACTTTCATAGGTATATGATTGTTGTTTACTTGGAAAGGGATTATAGACTCTATGCCTACTCTTAAAGCTAGTGTAGGCTTCATACTTAATCTGAAATCTCAAAAGTTCTGTAAGCTTCATACTATAAATGTACAGTTGGTTTCATACTTGTGTATATGGTACTGTACTTCATACTTGTGTACATGGTACTATAGGCTTCATACTTGTGTATATGGTACTACTTCATACTTGTGTATATGGTACTGTACTTCATACTTGTGTATATGGTACTGTACTTCATACTTGTGTATATGGTACTGTACTTCATACTTGTGTATATGGTACTGTACTTCATACTTGTGTATATGGTACTGTACTTCATACTTGTGTATATGGTACTGTACTTCATACTTGTGTATATGGTACTGTAGGCTTCATACTTTTGTATATGGTACTATAGGCTTTATACTTGTGTATATGGTACTGTACTTCATACTTGTGTATATGGTACTATAGGCTTCATACTTGTGTATATGGTAATATAGGCTTCATACTTGTATATATGGTACTAAAGGCTTCATACTTGTGTATATGGTACTATAGGCTTCATACTTGTGTATATGGTACTGCACTTCATACTTGTGTATATGATACTATAGGCTTCATACTTGTGTATATCGTACTGTAGGCTTCATACTTGTGTATATGGTACTATAGGCTTCATACTTGTGTATATGGTACTATAGGCTTCATACTTGTATATATGGTACTATACTTCGTACTTGTGTATATGGTACTGTAGGCTTCATACTTGTGTATATGGTACTATAGGCTTTATACTTGTGTATAGGGTACTGTACTTCATACTTATGTATATGGTACTGAACTTCATACTTGTTTATATGGTACTGTTGGCTTCATACTTGTGTATATGGTACTATAGGCTTCATACTTGTATATATGGTACTGTACTTCATTCTTATGTATATGGTACTGTAGGCTTCATACTTGAGTATATGGTACTATAGGCTTTATACTTGTGTATATGGTACTATAGGCTTCATACTTGTATATACGGTACTGTAGACTTCATACTTGTGTATGTATATGGTACTGTACTTCATACTTGTGTATATGGTACTGTAGGCTTCATACTTGTGTATATGGTACTATAGGCTTTATACTTGTTTATATGGTACTGTACTTCATACTTGTGTATATAGTACTATAGGCTTCATACTTGTGTATATGGTACTATAGGCTTCATACTTGTATATATGGTACTGTAGGCCTCATACTTGTGTATATGGTACTGTACTTCATACTTGTGTATATGATACTGTAGGCTTCATACATGTGTATATGGTACTATAGGCTCTATACTTGTGTATATGGTACTGTACTTCCTACTTATGGATATGGTACTATAGGCTTCATACTTGTGTATATGGTACTGTAGGCTTCATAGTTGTGTATATGGTACTGTACTTCATACTTGTGTATATGGTACTGTAGGCTTCATATTTGTGTATATGGTACTATAGGTTTCATACTTATGTATATGGTACTGTATTTCATACATGTGTATATGGTACTGTACTTCATACTTGCGTATATGGTACTATAGGCTTTATACTTGTGTATATGGTACTGTACTTCATACTTGTATATATGGTACTGTACTTCATACTTGTATATATGGTACTATAGCCTTTATACTTGTGTATTTGGTACTGTACTTCATACTTGTATATATGGTACTGTACTTCATACTTGTATATATGGTACTGTACTATATGGTACTATAGGCTTTATACTTGTGTATATGGTACTGTACTTCATACTTTTGTATATGGTATTGTAGGCTTCATAGTTGTGTATATGGTACTGTACTTCATACTTGTGTATATGGTACTGTAGGCTTCATATTTGTGTATATGGTACTATAGGTTTCATACTTATGTATATGGTACTGTACTTCATTATTGTGTATATGGTACTGTAGGCTTCATACTTGTGTGTATGGTACTATAGGCTTTATACTTGTGTATATGGTACTGTACTTCATACTTGTGTATATGGTACTGTAGGCTTCGTACTTGTGTATATGGTACTGTAGGCTTCATACTTGTGTATATGGTACTGTAGGTTTCATAGTTGTGTATATGGTACTGTAGGCTTCATACTTGTGTATATGGTACTGTACTTCGTACTTGTGTATATGGTACTGAAGGTTTCATACTTGTGTATATGTTACTATAGGCTTTATACTTGTGTATATATTACTGTACTTCATACTTGTATATATGATACTGTACTTCATACTTGTATATATGGTACTGTACTATATGGTACTATAGGCTTTATACTTGTGTATATGGTACTGTACTTCATACTTGTGTATATGGTGCTATAGGCTTTATACTTGTATATATGGTACTGTACTTCATACTTGTGTATATGGTAGTGTAGGCTTCATACTTGTGTATATGGTACTGTGGGCTTCATACTTGTGTATATGGTACTATAGACTTCTTACTTGTGTATATTGTTATGTAGGCTTTATGCATAGTCTGGTAGGTACTATAGGGTTCATTTTCACACTGAAAGGTACTAATGGCTTCATATGTACTCTGAAAGGTACTATGTACTAAAAGAAAGAATAATTTAAATTTCATTATATATTTTGTATGAGAATCATGATGAGGAAATGGTTAATGAGGGTGGGGAAGATTCAAATTTGTAGATGCATATAATGGTTGACAGTACTTCTCATAATAGCAGAGCTTGTTAATAGTTTAGTACTTTTATGGTGCACACAGTTTTAAATAAAATTGATTACAGGGGAAAGTTTTTTTTTAATCATGCATTTTTAAATTGGTCACATAATGATTTGTCATATAACTAAATTTAATTTAGTTCTTTAAGAGAATGAACTGTTTATAAAGGCATCTTTCTTGTGTATAAAGGCATCTTTCTTGTGTATAAAGGCATCTTTCTTGTGTGCATTTTTTCAGGCAAGACAACCCTGCTGAATGACTTCCAGGTTTTTACGAATCAAGTTTTCCATGGAAAACTTCCAAGTCCTGGACCAGGCTTTGGATTGGATGGAAATGGTGATACAGTTTTCCATACCATGACCAAATTTAGACCCATACCTGAGTCAGAAGTCCTGAAAACAATAGCAACACTATTGCTGAGTGCAGGATTCAATGCTGCAGTAAAAAATAAGGATGGAAAACTTCCTGTTGATTATCTGGACAAAAGTCATGATCAAGAAATATTTGATCTCTTCCGGAAGGCTTGCCGAAGTGAGTTGTTACATTCACATAATTCATTTACAGACAGCAAATAACTCTTGTTGCAACTGGATATTTATTGTTCTCTTTATACTAACATTATATCTAAGTCCAGAGCTGGAAAGTCATATAAAACTATAAGCAGACAAATTACAAACTTTTGTGTGTAAAATCATCAGAATAAATGAAAACATGACATACCCTCATAACCTGCCTATGATTGATTATAACCAGTGTGTATGCAGTTTGTAATAGCATCAACCAATTATATTGGACAAATATAATATAAAAACAGTTTTCTACATTACACGTATCGAGGGATATGGCAATTGACTGAGTGTCAAATTGTGGCGTACAGTAAATAAACATAATGCTGATATGTGGTATACCTCCATTTTTGGCCTAGAGGGATATTGACAGTTAAACAGAATAAGTAAACAGAAATCTATGCAATAATTTGCATGGGTAAGACTTGAAGCTCTTGTTGTCAACAATCTGACCTTTGTTTGATTTCTGTGTCAATAATATGTAAAATAAAATCTGTTTCCTGCTTCAACGTTAAATTGTTAAATTAATGCTTAATTGATACAGTATTTTGTGCAAGTTGGTGTTCTTAGAAAGGTTGTTCTTAACACATAAATCCCTGCTGCCTCAATAACTCCTCAGACTTTACCTCATCTCCCGTGTGCCTCAAAAATATGGCTGAGTTTACCTAGCTTGTCTTCTGGGCGCCGGGTTTGAGTGGCAGTATTTGTCTATGCCTGTATCCCGACCGATGAGTTAAATCAGCGCAATCCATTGGTTGATTAGAAGCCATTTCCTAATTATGCAGGTAGTTTAACCTATAAATTGTTAGATTATATACAGTGAACATTGCTGAAGGAAGGAAACAAAATTGACTTCGATAGCGGCAAAAATAGTGTAAATATTAAGATTAGAAAATGAAGAAACTTACGAGAATCAGCCACTGGAAGTAGACGTTTACTTGACAGACTGAAGAAGTATTCACACGAGGTTAAGTTTGCAATAGAGATGACAAGTGGAATTTCATGTGTTGATAGTGTTAATTATTCTCTGTGAATTCATCATGGATTTTTATAGATTATTCATGGTAAGAGAAACAAATTGAAAATCATCTTATCTTTATGTATCCGTTTTATTTCTGAATGTAGCACACAATTTGTATACCGTTTTGTACGTAATTTTATTGAGAACTACTGTACCAAATTTAATGCTTAATTAATTAAATGAACATAAATAAGAAAATAACATTTATTACTCGTAGCTTTCTCTCTGAAGAAATCTACAAGCCAATTATTCTCAGCAAGTCTCAGGGATATGGGCACTTACTTGTAAGGCTAACACTGCTCTAGGTGATCTGTACAAGTATGCTGTAGGGGACTGCCTAGCTGTTAATGTGTCTTGTTCTTTACAATAATCACATTACATTATTGTTACTGTTAATTGGATCCCTACATTAATCAGAGCACTGTCCCTCCCCATTGTATTTGTGAGATTTGTAGTCCCAATAGTATGATCTGACAAGTTTTCAGAGTTATATCCCTTTTGGGCAAAGAACTGTGTTTATTTGCCTTGCCAGTATCACTTTATTTGAGATATTTCAGTGATAACAATGTTGTCTATGATACAGTTGTGCATATAGACTTGTGGAGATTCACATAATTGCACAATGCAAAGGCAAGAGATGTTGAATGTCATGTTATGTTATTATTTTCCACAGGACACTACATTTCTGGTTTATTTTAATAATTTTAGTAATGACTGTTGAATAAAAATTTTACTACATATAACTACAGTAGAATCTGTATTGAAAGACCACCTCTTTTGCCAAAATATTATGGTTTCTCAAGACAGGTGGTCTCTCATAACAGGTCACAATTCTATAAAATTAATAAATTTGTGCACTGTGAATGTGGTCTCTCAAGACAGGTAGTCTCACATAGCAGTGGTCTTTCAAGACTGGTTTTTCTGTAATATGAATATTTAAGGGTTAATGTCTTTTTTTAGTTACAGAGCTTACTGCTGGTGATATACTACAACCAAGTGAAGAGGGAAGTGCCAAATTCAAAGCAGGGGACCATCAGGGTGCAATAGAAGCTTACAGCAGAGGCATCTGGGTCTTTCAAGCAAATGGAAGTCAAGTACCTGCAGGAATGACAAAGAGAGATATTGCTGCATTGTATGGGAATCGAGCAGCAGTGTTTCTCAGCCAGAATAGATTTCAGGAAGCTCTTGATGATGCTGTGATAAGCGTGTTGAATGACGAACATTGGTACAAGGTAGAAGCTGTTTTTTGTCTCACAAGTAAATGTTGAGACAAGTTATTTTTTGTGTGGTGGTTGTGGTATAGGTACTGTTAAGATCCTGTGTAAAGGTCATGCAGGTCATGGATCATCTACATGATCAGAGGTGCCAACTGTTTCTGACTTTGAACTTAGAATTATTACATAGTGAGTTAAAATTCAGTAAATGGAATTATGCTTACCAAATTCTGAAAAATAAAACATGTTTCAAATAAATTTTTGAGACGGTACTTTGAGTGTGCACACAGGTAGGGCAAAAGTTACCTTGGCACCATTATGATATATTAGCGCTGTCACATGGAAGTAGTTTCTTATTTCTAAAAAAAGTAACATGAAATATAATTGTTCAGACAATTGAGAGGTGGAAAATGGCAGCAGAGAAAAGAATGATGCAGATAATTCTTAATACAATGGGGTAAAAAATGTTGAAGGAATTCATGGTTATGGAATTATAGGAATGCATACACCATTTATTCTCATTGGACCTTAAATGTTACTGACCATGTCACATATGTATAGGCTTACAGGAATGGTATGGAAGTTTGTTGTATTATTGTATAAAAGTTGGTATTTACAAAAACAATTATTCATGAGCGGTTGCTTAGGTTCATATTGTATAGATGTTTGTTACTGTTATAAAATCCATTTCCTACATTAAATAACATGTGTTGAGATTGACAAATAAGGATACATATTCAGCCTAGTTTCATGCCATCATTAAAAAACATGTGTTGAGATTGACAAATAAGGATGCATATTCAGCCTAGTTTCATGTTAACATTAAATAACATATGTTGAGATTGACAAATAAGGATACATATTCAGCCTAGTTTCATGTTAACATTAAATAACATATGTTGAGATTGACAAATAAGGATACATATTCAGCCTAGTTTCATGCCAACATTAAATAACATGTGTTGAGATTGACAAATAAGGATACATATTCAGCCTAGTTTCATGTTAACATTAAATAACATGTGTTGAGATTGACAAATAAGGATACATATTCAGCCTAGTTTCATGTTAACATTAAATAACATGTTTTGAGATTGACAAATAAGGATACATATTCGGCCTAGTTTCATGCCAACATTAAATAACATGTGTTGAGATTGACAAATAAGGATACATATTCAGCCTAGTTTCATGCCATCATTAAATAACATGTGTTGAGATTGACAAATAAGGATACATATTCAGCCTAGTTTCATGCCAACATTAAATAACATGTGTTGAGATTGACAAATAAGGATACATATTCAGCCTAGTTTCATGCTAACATTAAATAACATATGTTGAGATTGACAAATAAGGATACATATTCAGCCTAGTTTCATGCCATCATTAAATAACATGTTTTGAGATTGACAAATAAGGATACATATTCAGCCTAGTTTCATGCCATCATTAAATAACATGTGTTGAGATTGACAAATAAGGATGCATATTTTGCCTAGTTTCATGTTAACATTAAATAACATGTGTTGAGATTGACAAATAAGGATACATATTCAGCCTAGTTTCATGCCAACATTAAATAACATGTGTTGAGATTGACAAATAAGGATACATATTCAGCCTAGTTTCATGCTAACATTAAATAACATATGTTGAGATTGACAAATAAGGATACATATTCAGCCTAGTTTCATGCCATCATTAAATAACATGTGTTGAGATTGACAAATAAGGATGCATATTTTGCCTAGTTTCATGCTAACATTAAATAACATGTGTTGAGATTGACAAATAAGGATGCATATTTTGCCTAGTTTCATGTTAACATTAAATAACATGTGTTGAGATTGACAAATAAGGATACATATTCAGCCTAGTTTCATGCCATCATTAAATAACATGTGTTGAGATTGACAAATAAGGATGCATATTTTGCCTAGTTTCATGTTAACATTAAATAACATGTGTTGAGATTGACAAATAAGGATGCATATTTTGCCTAGTTTCATGCCATCATTAAATAACATGTGTTGAGATTGACAAATAAGGATACATATTCGGCCTAGTTTCATGCTAACATTAAATAACATATGTTGAGATTGACAAATAAGGATGCATATTTTGCCTAGTTTCATGCTAACATTAAATAACATGTGTTGAGATTGATAAATAAGGATACATATTTTGCCTAGTTTCATGTTAACATTAAATAACATATGTTGAGATTGACAAATAAGGATAAATATTCAGCCTAGTTTCATGCCATCATTAAATAACATGTGTTGAGATTGACAAATAAGGATACATATTCAGCCTAGTTTCATGCCAACATTAAATAACATGTGTTGAGATTGATAAATAAGGATACATATTCAGCCTAGTTTCATGTTAACATTAAATAACATGTGTTGAGATTGACAAATAAGGATACATATTCAGCCTAGTTTCATGCCAACATTAAATAACATGTGTTGAGATTGACAAATAAGGATGCATATTCAGCCTAGTTTCATGTTAACATTAAATAACATATGTTGAGATTGACAAATAAGGATGCATATTCAGCCTAGTTTCATGTTAACATTAAATAACATGTGTTGAGATTGACAAATAAGGATACATATTCAGCCTAGTTTCATGTTAACATTAAATAACATATGTTGAGATTGACAAATAAGGATACATATTCAGCCTAGTTTCATGTTAACATTAAATAACATGTGTTGAGATTGACAAATAAGGATACATATTCAGCCTAGTTTCATGTTAACATTAAATAACATGTGTTGAGATTGACAAATAAGGATACATATTCAGCCTAGTTTCATGTTAACATTAAATAACATGTGTTGAGATTGACAAATAAGGATACATATTCAGCCTAGTTTCATGTTAACATTAAATAACATGTGTTGAGATTGACAAATAAGGATACATATTCAGCCTAGTTTCATGCTAACATTAAATAACATATGTTGAGATTGACAAATAAGGATACATATTCAGCCTAGTTTCATGCCAACATTAAATAACATATGTTGAGATTGACAAATAAGGATGCATATTTTGCCTAGTTTCATGCCAACATTAAATAACATGTGTTGAGATTGACAAATAAGGATACATATTCAGCCTAGTTTCATGTTAACATTAAATAACATATGTTGAGATTGACAAATAAGGATGCATATTCAGCCTAGTTTCATGCTAACATTAAATAACATGTGTTGAGATTGACAAATAAGGATGCATATTCAGCCTAGTTTCATGCTAACATTAAATAACATATGTTGAGATTGACAAATAAGGATACATATTCAGCCTAGTTTCATGCTAACATTAAATAACATGTGTTGAGATTGACAAATAAGGATGCATATTCAGCCTAGTTTCATGTTAACATTAAATAACATGTGTTGAGATTGACAAATAAGGATACATATTCAGGCTAGTTTCATGTTAACATTAAATAACATGTGTTGAGATTGACAAATAAGGATACATATTCAGCCTAGTTTCATGCCAACATTAAATAACATGTGTTGAGATTGACAAATAAGGATACATATTCAGCCTAGTTTCATGTTAACATTAAATAACATGTGTTGAGATTGACAAATAAGGATACATATTCAGCCTAGTTTCATGCCAACATTAAATAACATGTGTTGAGATTGACAAATAAGGATACATATTCAGCCTAGTTTCATGTTAACATTAAATAACATGTGTTGAGATTGACAAATAAGGATACATATTCAGCCTAGTTTCATGCTAACATTAAATAACATATGTTGAGATTGACAAATAAGGATACATATTCAGCCTAGTTTCATGCCAACATTAAATAACATGTGTTGAGATTGACAAATAAGGATGCATATTTTGCCTAGTTTCATGTTAACATTAAATAACATGTGTTGAGATTGACAAATAAGGATACATATTCAGCCTAGTTTCATGTTAACATTAAATAACATATGTTGAGATTGACAAATAAGGATACATATTCAGCCTAGTTTCATGCTAACATTAAATAACATGTGTTGAGATTGACAAATAAGGATGCATATTTTGCCTAGTTTCATGTTAACATTAAATAACATGTGTTGAGATTGACAAATAAGGATACATATTCAGCCTAGTTTCATGTTAACATTAAATAACATATGTTGAGATTGACAAATAAGGATACATATTCAGCCTAGTTTCATGTTAACATTAAATAACATATGTTGAGATTGACAAATAAGGATACATATTCAGCCTAGTTTCATGCCAACATTAAATAACATGTGTTGAGATTGACAAATAAGGATACATATTCAGCCTAGTTTCATGTTAACATTAAATAACATGTGTTGAGATTGACAAATAAGGATACATATTCAGCCTAGTTTCATGTTAACATTAAATAACATGTGTTGAGATTGACAAATAAGGATACATATTCGGCCTAGTTTCATGCCAACATTAAATAACATGTGTTGAGATTGACAAATAAGGATGCATATTCAGCCTAGTTTCATGCCATCATTAAATAACATGTGTTGAGATTGACAAATAAGGATACATATTCAGCCTAGTTTCATGCCAACATTAAATAACATGTGTTGAGATTGACAAATAAGGATACATATTCAGCCTAGTTTCATGCTAACATTAAATAACATATGTTGAGATTGACAAATAAGGATACATATTCAGCCTAGTTTCATGCCATCATTAAATAACATGTGTTGAGATTGACAAATAAGGATACATATTCAGCCTAGTTTCATGCCAACATTAAATAACATGTGTTGAGATTGACAAATAAGGATACATATTCAGCCTAGTTTCATGCTAACATTAAATAACATATGTTGAGATTGACAAATAAGGATACATATTCAGCCTAGTTTCATGCCATCATTAAATAACATGTGTTGAGATTGACAAATAAGGATGCATATTTTGCCTAGTTTCATGCTAACATTAAATAACATGTGTTGAGATTGACAAATAAGGATGCATATTTTGCCTAGTTTCATGTTAACATTAAATAACATGTGTTGAGATTGACAAATAAGGATACATATTCAGCCTAGTTTCATGCCATCATTAAATAACATGTGTTGAGATTGACAAATAAGGATGCATATTTTGCCTAGTTTCATGTTAACATTAAATAACATGTGTTGAGATTGACAAATAAGGATGCATATTTTGCCTAGTTTCATGCCATCATTAAATAACATGTGTTGAGATTGACAAATAAGGATACATATTCGGCCTAGTTTCATGCTAACATTAAATAACATATGTTGAGATTGACAAATAAGGATGCATATTTTGCCTAGTTTCATGCTAACATTAAATAACATGTGTTGAGATTGATAAATAAGGATACATATTTTGCCTAGTTTCATGTTAACATTAAATAACATATGTTGAGATTGACAAATAAGGATACATATTCAGCCTAGTTTCATGCCATCATTAAATAACATGTGTTGAGATTGACAAATAAGGATACATATTCAGCCTAGTTTCATGCCAACATTAAATAACATGTGTTGAGATTGATAAATAAGGATACATATTCAGCCTAGTTTCATGTTAACATTAAATAACATGTGTTGAGATTGACAAATAAGGATACATATTCAGCCTAGTTTCATGCCAACATTAAATAACATGTGTTGAGATTGACAAATAAGGATGCATATTCAGCCTAGTTTCATGTTAACATTAAATAACATATGTTGAGATTGACAAATAAGGATGCATATTCAGCCTAGTTTCATGTTAACATTAAATAACATGTGTTGAGATTGACAAATAAGGATACATATTCAGCCTAGTTTCATGTTAACATTAAATAACATATGTTGAGATTGACAAATAAGGATACATATTCAGCCTAGTTTCATGTTAACATTAAATAACATGTGTTGAGATTGACAAATAAGGATACATATTCAGCCTAGTTTCATGTTAACATTAAATAACATGTGTTGAGATTGACAAATAAGGATACATATTCAGCCTAGTTTCATGTTAACATTAAATAACATGTGTTGAGATTGACAAATAAGGATACATATTCAGCCTAGTTTCATGTTAACATTAAATAACATGTGTTGAGATTGACAAATAAGGATACATATTCAGCCTAGTTTCATGCTAACATTAAATAACATATGTTGAGATTGACAAATAAGGATACATATTCAGCCTAGTTTCATGCCAACATTAAATAACATATGTTGAGATTGACAAATAAGGATGCATATTTTGCCTAGTTTCATGCCAACATTAAATAACATGTGTTGAGATTGACAAATAAGGATACATATTCAGCCTAGTTTCATGTTAACATTAAATAACATATGTTGAGATTGACAAATAAGGATGCATATTCAGCCTAGTTTCATGCTAACATTAAATAACATGTGTTGAGATTGACAAATAAGGATGCATATTCAGCCTAGTTTCATGCTAACATTAAATAACATATGTTGAGATTGACAAATAAGGATACATATTCAGCCTAGTTTCATGCTAACATTAAATAACATGTGTTGAGATTGACAAATAAGGATGCATATTCAGCCTAGTTTCATGTTAACATTAAATAACATGTGTTGAGATTGACAAATAAGGATACATATTCAGGCTAGTTTCATGTTAACATTAAATAACATGTGTTGAGATTGACAAATAAGGATACATATTCAGCCTAGTTTCATGCCAACGTTAAATAACATGTGTTGAGATTGACAAATAAGGATACATATTCAGCCTAGTTTCATGTTAACATTAAATAACATGTGTTGAGATTGACAAATAAGGATACATATTCAGCCTAGTTTCATGCCAACATTAAATAACATGTGTTGAGATTGACAAATAAGGATACATATTCAGCCTAGTTTCATGTTAACATTAAATAACATGTGTTGAGATTGACAAATAAGGATACATATTCAGCCTAGTTTCATGCTAACATTAAATAACATATGTTGAGATTGACAAATAAGGATACATATTCAGCCTAGTTTCATGCCAACATTAAATAACATGTGTTGAGATTGACAAATAAGGATGCATATTTTGCCTAGTTTCATGTTAACATTAAATAACATGTGTTGAGATTGACAAATAAGGATACATATTCAGCCTAGTTTCATGTTAACATTAAATAACATATGTTGAGATTGACAAATAAGGATACATATTCAGCCTAGTTTCATGCTAACATTAAATAACATGTGTTGAGATTGACAAATAAGGATGCATATTTTGCCTAGTTTCATGTTAACATTAAATAACATGTGTTGAGATTGACAAATAAGGATACATATTCAGCCTAGTTTCATGTTAACATTAAATAACATATGTTGAGATTGACAAATAAGGATACATATTCAGCCTAGTTTCATGTTAACATTAAATAACATATGTTGAGATTGACAAATAAGGATACATATTCAGCCTAGTTTCATGCCAACATTAAATAACATGTGTTGAGATTGACAAATAAGGATACATATTCAGCCTAGTTTCATGTTAACATTAAATAACATGTGTTGAGATTGACAAATAAGGATACATATTCAGCCTAGTTTCATGTTAACATTAAATAACATGTGTTGAGATTGACAAATAAGGATACATATTCGGCCTAGTTTCATGCCAACATTAAATAACATGTGTTGAGATTGACAAATAAGGATACATATTCAGCCTAGTTTCATGCCATCATTAAATAACATGTGTTGAGATTGACAAATAAGGATACATATTCAGCCTAGTTTCATGCCAACATTAAATAACATGTGTTGAGATTGACAAATAAGGATACATATTCAGCCTAGTTTCATGCTAACATTAAATAACATATGTTGAGATTGACAAATAAGGATACATATTCAGCCTAGTTTCATGCCATCATTAAATAACATGTGTTGAGATTGACAAATAAGGATACATATTCAGCCTAGTTTCATGCCATCATTAAATAACATGTGTTGAGATTGACAAATAAGGATGCATATTTTGCCTAGTTTCATGTTAACATTAAATAACATGTGTTGAGATTGACAAATAAGGATACATATTCAGCCTAGTTTCATGCCAACATTAAATAACATGTGTTGAGATTGACAAATAAGGATGCATATTTTGCCTAGTTTCATGCTAACATTAAATAACATGTGTTGAGATTGACAAATAAGGATGCATATTTTGCCTAGTTTCATGTTAACATTAAATAACATGTGTTGAGATTGACAAATAAGGATGCATATTTTGCCTAGTTTCATGCCATCATTAAATAACATGTGTTGAGATTGACAAATAAGGATACATATTCGGCCTAGTTTCATGCTAACATTAAATAACATATGTTGAGATTGACAAATAAGGATGCATATTTTGCCTAGTTTCATGTTAACATTAAATAACATGTGTTGAGATTGATAAATAAGGATACATATTTTGCCTAGTTTCATGTTAACATTAAATAACATATGTTGAGATTGACAAATAAGGATACATATTCAGCCTAGTTTCATGCCATCATTAAATAACATGTGTTGAGATTGACAAATAAGGATACATATTCAGCCTAGTTTCATGCCAACATTAAATAACATGTGTTGAGATTGATAAATAAGGATACATATTCAGCCTAGTTTCATGTTAACATTAAATAACATGTGTTGAGATTGACAAATAAGGATACATATTCAGCCTAGTTTCATGCCAACATTAAATAACATGTGTTGAGATTGACAAATAAGGATGCATATTCAGCCTAGTTTCATGTTAACATTAAATAACATATGTTGAGATTGACAAATAAGGATGCATATTCAGCCTAGTTTCATGTTAACATTAAATAACATGTGTTGAGATTGACAAATAAGGATACATATTCAGCCTAGTTTCATGTTAACATTAAATAACATATGTTGAGATTGACAAATAAGGATACATATTCAGCCTAGTTTCATGTTAACATTAAATAACATGTGTTGAGATTGACAAATAAGGATACATATTCAGCCTAGTTTCATGTTAACATTAAATAACATGTGTTGAGATTGACAAATAAGGATACATATTCAGCCTAGTTTCATGTTAACATTAAATAACATGTGTTGAGATTGACAAATAAGGATACATATTCAGCCTAGTTTCATGTTAACATTAAATAACATGTGTTGAGATTGACAAATAAGGATACATATTCAGCCTAGTTTCATGCTAACATTAAATAACATATGTTGAGATTGACAAATAAGGATACATATTCAGCCTAGTTTCATGCCAACATTAAATAACATATGTTGAGATTGACAAATAAGGATGCATATTTTGCCTAGTTTCATGCCAACATTAAATAACATATGTTGAGATTGACAAATAAGGATACATATTCAGCCTAGTTTCATGCCAACATTAAATAACATATGTTGAGATTGACAAATAAGGATGCATATTTTGCCTAGTTTCATGCCAACATTAAATAACATGTGTTGAGATTGACAAATAAGGATACATATTCAGCCTAGTTTCATGTTAACATTAAATAACATATGTTGAGATTGACAAATAAGGATGCATATTCAGCCTAGTTTCATGCTAACATTAAATAACATGTGTTGAGATTGACAAATAAGGATGCATATTCAGCCTAGTTTCATGCTAACATTAAATAACATATGTTGAGATTGACAAATAAGGATACATATTCAGCCTAGTTTCATGCTAACATTAAATAACATGTGTTGAGATTGACAAATAAGGATGCATATTCAGCCTAGTTTCATGTTAACATTAAATAACATGTGTTGAGATTGACAAATAAGGATACATATTCAGGCTAGTTTCATGTCAACATTAAATAACATGTGTTGAGATTGACAAATAAGGATACATATTCAGCCTAGTTTCATGCCAACATTAAATAACATGTGTTGAGATTGACAAATAAGGATACATATTCAGCCTAGTTTCATGTAAACATTAAATAACATGTGTTGAGATTGACAAATAAGGATACATATTCAGCCTAGTTTCATGCCAACATTAAATAACATGTGTTGAGATTGACAAATAAGGATACATATTCAGCCTAGTTTCATGTTAACATTAAATAACATGTGTTGAGATTGACAAATAAGGATACATATTCAGCCTAGTTTCATGCTAACATTAAATAACATATGTTGAGATTGACAAATAAGGATACATATTCAGCCTAGTTTCATGCCAACATTAAATAACATGTGTTGAGATTGACAAATAAGGATGCATATTTTGCCTAGTTTCATGTTAACATTAAATAACATGTGTTGAGATTGACAAATAAGGATACATATTCAGCCTAGTTTCATGTTAACATTAAATAACATATGTTGAGATTGACAAATAAGGATACATATTCAGCCTAGTTTCATGCTAACATTAAATAACATGTGTTGAGATTGACAAATAAGGATGCATATTTTGCCTAGTTTCATGTTAACATTAAATAACATGTGTTGAGATTGACAAATAAGGATACATATTCAGCCTAGTTTCATGCCAACATTAAATAACATGTGTTGAGATTGACAAATAAGGATGCATATTTTGCCTAGTTTCATGTTAACATTAAATAACATGTGTTGAGATTGACAAATAAGGATACATATTCAGCCTAGTTTCATGTTAACATTAAATAACATGTGTTGAGATTGACAAATAAGGATACATATTCAGCCTAGTTTCATGCCATCATTAAATAACATGTGTTGAGATTGACAAATAAGGATACATATTCAGCCTAGTTTCATGCCAACATTAAATAACATGTGTTGAGATTGACAAATAAGGATACATATTTTGCCTAGTTTCATGTTAACATTAAATAACATGTGTTGAGATTGACAAATAAGGATACATATTCAGCCTAGTTTCATGTTAACATTAAATAACATATGTTGAGATTGACAAATAAGGATACATATTCAGCCTAGTTTCATGCTAACATTAAATAACATGTGTTGAGATTGACAAATAAGGATGCATATTTTGCCTAGTTTCATGTTAACATTAAATAACATGTGTTGAGATTGACAAATAAGGATACATATTCAGCCTAGTTTCATGCCAACATTAAATAACATGTGTTGAGATTGACAAATAAGGATACATATTCAGCCTAGTTTCATGCCAACATTAAATAACATGTGTTGAGATTGACAAATAAGGATACATATTCAGCCTAGTTTCATGCCAACATTAAATAACATGTTGAGATTGACAAATAAGGATGCATATTCAGCCTAGTTTCATGTTAACATTAAATAACATGTGTTGAGATTGACAAATAAGGATGCATATTCAGCCTAGTTTCATGTTAACATTAAATAACATATGTTGAGATTGACAAATAAGGATACATATTCGGCCTAGTTTCATGCCATCATTAAATAACATGTGTTGAGATTGACAAATAAGGATACATATTCGGCCTAGTTTCATGCCATCATTAAATAACATATGTTGAGATTGACAAATAAGGGTACATATTCAGCCTAGTTTCATGCCATCATTAAATAACATGTGTTGAGATTGACAAATAAGGATACATATTCAGCCTAGTTTCATGCTAACATTAAATAACATATGTTGAGATTGACAAATAAGGATACATATTCAGCCTAGTTTCATGCCATCATTAAATAACATGTGTTGAGATTGACAAATAAGGATGCATATTCAGCCTAGTTTCATGTTAACATTAAATAACATGTGTTGAGATTGACAAATAAGGATACATATTCGGCCTAGTTTCATGTTAACATTAAATAACATGTGTTGAGATTGACAAATAAGGATACATATTCAGCCTAGTTTCATGTTAACATTAAATAACATGTGTTGAGATTGACAAATAAGGATACATATTCAGCCTAGTTTCATGCCATCATTAAATAACATGTGTTGAGATTGACAAATAAGGATGCATATTCAGCCTAGTTTCATGTTAACATTAAATAACATGTGTTGAGATTGACAAATAAGGATACATATTCGGCCTAGTTTCATGTTAACATTAAATAACATGTGTTGAGATTGACAAATAAGGATACATATTCAGCCTAGTTTCATTTTAACATTAAATAACATATGTTGAGATTGACAAATAAGGATACATATTCAGCCTAGTTTCATGCCAACATTAAATAACATATGTTGAGATTGACAAATAAGGATACATATTCAGCCTAGTTTCATGCCATCATTAAATAACATGTGTTGAGATTGACAAATAAGGATACATATTCAGCCTAGTTTCATGCCAACATTAAATAACATGTGTTGAGATTGACAAATAAGGATACATATTTTGCCTAGTTTCATGTTAACATTAAATAACATGTGTTGAGATTGACAAATAAGGATACATATTCAGCCTAGTTTCATGTTAACATTAAATAACATATGTTGAGATTGCAAATAAGGATACATATTCAGCCTAGTTTCATGCTAACATTAAATAACATGTGTTGAGATTGACAAATAAGGATGCATATTTTGCCTAGTTTCATGTTAACATTAAATAACATGTGTTGAGATTGACAAATAAGGATACATATTCAGCCTAGTTTCATGTTAACATTAAATAACATATGTTGAGATTGACAAATAAGGATACATATTCAGCCTAGTTTCATGCCATCATTAAATAACATGTGTTGAGATTGACAAATAAGGATGCATATTTTGCCTAGTTTCATGAATATACTTTTCTGCACTAGAAATAGTTTCTTAAGATTCAGTGGCAGCCTTATGTTTTATCTCTCCACTTTCAAGTGAATCTTCCTTCTCCATATTTGTCTCATTAGTTTCCTTATGAAAATTGTTTAGTCATCACATTTTATCCACATACTAAAGATCACCCTCATGGTGGTTTGGGGGTGTGGAGATGACCTTGCTGGCCTCATGGTGGTTCGGGTGTGTGAAGATGACCTTGCTGGCCTCATGTAGGTTTGGGTGTGTGGAGATGACCTTGCTGGCCTCATGGTGGTTCGGGTGTGTGGAGATGACATTGCTGGCCATGTTCATCTAAAGTTCATCTCCTTGATAATCATACCACTTCACTTTTAGGGGAATAACATATGTCAAAGTTGATTTTGTTTATAATTATTTTAAACATAAAGAATCTTTCCTGAAGTTAGTTTATAAAAGAAGCCAACACTTATATTGATAAAATGCCTTTCAATAAATGAATTCCATTGATTTTGGCTTAATTGAAATCAGGGGCAATCCACTTGCCTTTATCAAGGTTAATTAATTTAAAAAAAGGCCATTTAAAATAACACAGATGAATCATAATGGATTTCATTTGTCCAAAGTATTAAGATTTGGCAGTTTGTTAGTTTGTTTGATTAGGATTTTTAACATAGCTTTAACATTTTTTCAGTCATATCATTACGATGTCTGTAGTGAGGCAGTTTTATTGTGATGTCAAGCACTGGGGCATCATGCCGCATACATGTAGCATGATGTTCCACCCAGTCCACATTATCCTGACACCAGATAAAATTCAGATATATTTGATAATCAAACATATCAAAGAGATCTTTTGAACTATCTCATTTAAAGTTTGGTTGGTTTTTGATGTGCAATTGACCATTGGGATCAGTAATAAAAATATTGGTTTGTTTGCTTTTTGATGTGTTACTGACTGCTTGGAAAAAATCTAATTAAAAGTTTGTTTGCTTGAAAGTTTGATTGCTTTTTTATGTTTAGCTGACCCCTTGTGAATAATCTAATTAATGGTTTGATAGTTTCAGGGTTTGTAACTTTTCTTGGAAAACATTTAATTGAAAGTTTGGTGTCTTGACCCCTGTGAAATACAGAGAATGTAATGAATATTTTTTAAAATACAAATTTCTTTAAAACTATCAATTTTTGATTTTACAAATAACACATTGATTGAAATGAGACCAACTTCTATGTTGTGAAAATTGCATGAAATTTGGATGAAAGATATTAAGGTTATAAAGAGTTGAATTTTTATTTGTTCAATGGTTACTAATTCTTTCTGTTTTCTCAGTTGGGCAACTTCTTGTCCTGCTGCATAGTTATATAAGTATTAAAACCTAGCTAGTGATCATATTGGTCATAATTATTAACACCTAGCTAGTGATCCTATTGGCCATAATTATTAACACCTAGCTAGTGATCATATTGGCTATAATTATTAACACCTAGCTAGTGATCCTATTGGCCATAATTATTAACACCTAGCTAGTGATCCTATTAGCCATAATTATTAACACCTAGCTAGTGATCCTATTGGCTATAATTATTAACACCTAGCTAGTGATCCTATTGGCCATAATTATTAACACCTAGCTAGTGATCATATTGGCTATAATTATTAACACCTAGCTAGTGATCCTATTGGCCATAATTATTAACACCTAGCTAGTGATCCTATTGGCCATAATTATTAACACCTAGCTAGTGATCATATTGGCCATAATTATTAACACCTAGCTAGTGATCATATTGGCTATAATTATTAACACCTAGCTAGTGATCCTATTGGCCATAATTATTAACACCTAGCTAGTGATAATATTGGCCATAATTATTAACACCTAGCTAGCAATCCTATTGGCTATAACGATTAACACTTAGCAAGTGATCCTATTGGCCATAATTATTCACACCTAGCGAGTGATCCTATGGGTTATAATGATTAACACCTAAACACCTAGCTAGTGATCATATTGGCTATAATGATTAACACCTAGCTAGTGATCCTACTGGCTAATGCTCCAATGAAATCTATGTTTTACATTTGTTGCTTACCTGTCTTGGCCAGTGTGTTAATTTTCCTATCTGAGAGATGCTATAAAAGTTTGGATACTTGGGAATTTGTTTGCTCTTTTGACAGGTACTCTCCTTGGTGGAGAGGTCAGGTAGATGATGCGTTCATGTGCTCATTTGACAGATTTTAGAAGTATGCCCAAATACATTTTCGTTTTTACTGGAAATTTCAACACAGTACACAACATAAGCCCTGATATGCTGGCTCTGTTTTATCATTTGTTTTAGACTATATCTGATCCTTACAGGCAGATCAAGACAAAAATAAATATTGGTTTTTATAAATAATTCCTTGTAAACTCTAGCAAGATTTTGCTAGCTTGAGTGTTATTATTTAAAAAATGGATTGTGACCTAAATTATTTTTTCATTAGTGTTTATTAAAGTTTAAATACAATTATTGTGATTTATTTTTTTTCATTTAATATTACTTAAATTACTGTTTTTTTTATTGTTGTCTGTTTATGAATTTCTTTCCCATGTAATTAAAGCTAGTAGGACATGTGACTAATTATTATGATGCAGCAATTGAAAACATTTTTGCAGACATCCATTAGAGCAATGATATATATATATATATATATATATATATATATATATATATATATATATATATATATATATATATATATATATATATATATATATATATATATATATATATATATATATATATAATGGATGCATAGGTTCTTCCCAGTCATGGATGCAATCAAGGCAATGCTTATATATATATATATATATATATATATATATATATATATATATATATATATATATATATATATATATATATAATCACACAGGATATACCCAGTCATTTTTTATCTACTAGCTTTTTCTGTATGCTTCACATTATGTAAAATCATTTATCATTCATTGCAAACCCATGTACTCAAAGACACATTAGCCAATGAATTCTGCTTTCTTTTTCACTGTTGCTAGGATATACTGTTGAACAATTTGAAATAAAATAATAGATTACATTGGTCAGTCAGCAATTAATGTCATCTTGTTGCACTCTGGTATCATAGTAATGCATTGGTCAGTCAGCAATTAATGTCATCTTCTTGCACTCTGGTATTATAGTAATGCATTGGTCAGTCAGCAATTAATGTCATCTTCTTGCACTCTGGTATTATAGTAATGCATCCCTTATTGCCACTAAGCATGTTTTTTTTTTAATTTCTACCTTCCAGTAATTGTGATGGATTAGTAATTATTTTGCCATTAGCCCATGGGGCAGATATTATAATAACCATGTTTCTGAAATTTCTTTAATTTATTCAGATCTTGTCTCAGTTCTATTTACTGTGGCATAGTCATGTTGAATGTCATGGTATTACTGTTTCATAGTCATGTTGAATGTCATGGTATTACTGTTTCATAGTCATGTTGAATGTCATGGTATTACTGTGGCATAGTCATGTTGAATGTCATGGTATTACTGTGACATAGTCATGTTGAATGTCATGGTATAACTGTGACATAGTCATGTTGAATGTCATGGTATTACTATGGCATAGTCATTTTGAATGTCATGGTATTACTATGGCATAGTCATTTTGAATGTCATGGTATTACTGTGGCATAGTCATGTTGAATGTCATGGTATAACTGTGACATAGTCATGTTGAATGTCATGGTATTACTATGGCATAGTCATTTTGAATGTCATGGTATTACTATGGCATAGTCATTTTGAATGTCATGGTATAACTGTGACATAGTCATGTTGAATGTCATGGTATTACTATGGCATAGTCATTTTGAATGTCATGGTATTACTATGGCATAGTCATTTTGAATGTCATGGTATTACTGTGGCATAGTCATGTTGAATGTCATGGTATAACTGTGACATAGTCATGTTGAATGTCATGGTATTACTATGGCATAGTCATTTTGAATGTCATGGTATTACTATGGCATAGTCATTTTGAATGTCATGGTATAACTGTGACATAGTCATGTTGAATGTCATGGTATTACTATGGCATAGTCATTTTGAATGTCATGGTATTACTATGGCATAGTCATGTTGAATGTCATGGTATTACTGTGGCATAGTCATGTTGAATGTCATGGTATTACTGTGGCAGGCATCATCATGTTTATTCAGCATAATACATTTTTAAAATAAAAAAAAAACATTTATTGATTCCTAGCAGTATTGTTGATTTATAGTTTAGAATCCATCAGCTTTCGACATTGGCTCTAAATAAATGTTGTCAGTTTTGAGGCATTGTACACAGTGCAGCTACATGTACTGAATGTCTGACAATGAAAACATTACATACAGATAAGTGTCTCACAATGAAAGTATTAGTTGCAGATATTTCTGACAATAAAATATTAGATGCAGATAATTGTTTGTCAAGGAAATGTTAGATATAGATAAGTGTCAGACAATGAAGTCATTGAATGCAGATAATTGTCATATAAAATGATTCAATTTATGAATAATGTTTTTAGAATCATTTGTGGTGTCATATAGAAGATGCAAGAGAATTAAGAGTTAAGTCTAATATTATTTTATAGGGTCATGTGCGTGTTGGACGTGCACATAGAAAGCTTGGAAATTGGGAAATCTCCTTACGTGCCCTGCTCAATGCGTTAAAGTGTGCAGAGACTCAGAGTGACAATATTAAATTGGACATCATCATGGAGCTGACACAGACTTATAAGATGTTACCCAGAGACAAGTGTAAGTCAGTTATATCTTTAACCCTTCTACTTCTATTGATATCCACATCCTTCCTTGATTGTTTTCCATATATCCCATACATTTCATTTCCACTTCAAATAGATTGATTTCTATCTCATACATTTCATTTCTATTCCAGATAGATTGATTTCTATTTCATACATTTCATTTCCACTCCAAACGATTGATTCTATCATACATTTCATTTCCATTCTAGATAGATTGATTTCTATTTCATACATTTCATTTCCACTCCAAATAGATTGATGTCTATTTCATACATTTCATTTCCACTCCAAATAGATTGATTTCTATCTTGTACGATTTTCATACATTTCGTTTACACACCAACTATATTGATTTCTCATACATTTTTCATGCATTTCATTACCTCCCCAGATAGACTGTGCTAATCTGATATATAACATGGCTACTATATAGTTACAGTTTTAATAATTTTATCACTAGATGGATGACACTGAAATTTCATCAGAATATTAGTTATGATATCTAATTGATACTAATTAAAAATGCTGCTGATGTGACCTTGAATATGGTTGCCATAGCAACCATCTTGAAAATGTTATTGTAGCTGCTCCTTCAGTACTGATGGTCATTTTAGCATAGTGCCTTCAACAAAATACTTCTGGTTGGTCCTAAATTTAATTGGTACTGTTACAGTAAAAACTGCTATGAGCTATGAGCGACCACCTGTCATTCCTGACCACAATCGTAATGCACAAATTTATTTTATTATATAAATGTTCTGTTATGAGTGACTATCTGCTCAACCCGGCCTGCGACCATGATGTCTTGGCAAAATGCATTTCAACACTGTTATGAACACCCCTATTGCAAATCGAGGATAAACTCCACCAATCTTTATTTAATCCCTTAAAAAATTACCCCTTATACCATACTAAAAAAAAGTATAGGCTGGGTATCAATATCTGAATTTGTTTAATAGCTTCTGTATGTACATTACTTCCTGGTCTGGTTCCCTGCTTCATTTGCTCCTGGCACTCTCTGCTATTCACATAGTGGTGAGCAATGCTTGGAGCATAAAAAGTAGGGAACCAGACTAATTATCTCAGCACTTAGTCTGCTCCCTGGTCTTATCATAGGACGTGGCATTCCTATCAAGGATCGTTTCATGAGAACAGACACCACTGACCTATATGTAATTAATTGTTACATGACCGCTTGATTAGTAATGATTGTTCTGATTAAAAACAAATGTAAAAGGAATATTTAAAACAAAAGAATTGTTGCTACCAGTGATAGATGCTACAGTCCATAAACCAGGCTAATGTACATGTCACGAATTGCTGTTGTAGTGTCAAAGTTGACATAGTGGTTGCATATAATGTTTGTCTTTAGAGTAAATAAGTATTGCCAGGGGGTGAATAAGGTCTGTGTCTATATAAGCAGCAGGAGAGACTCATTTGTGAGATTCAATTGATAGTTTTCAAGACTTGTGATGTGTGTTGCATCCCCCCCCCCGATGCTAAGTGATTACATCCCGATCACAAAGCTGTCATCTATTCAGATTTTTTGGTGTTGAACTGGTTACACACTTTGCTTATAAATTTAATCCCAATATTTCCTCTTTGAATGAAGCCATTGACTTTTGCCTCTGAGTAAATCATTCTGTTTCTGGATGAGATAATTCTTTCATTTTATTTTATTATTTGTTAGATATACAATGCACATATATAAAAAATTTTCATATTTTCTCACAGCCCATTAAAACATTCTTTACATTTGATATTACAAATGAGTACTAATAATTTTAATACCTAGAACTGTTATAACAATGGACAAACCTCTAACTGAAAAGAGACAAATTTTAAGGCTTGAGAAAATGATTTTTTTAAATCAAAGAAGTGAAAAAGAGCAGACTATTTGCATAAAGCGGATTAAAAGTTGGTAAAACAATTTTAGGTTGTTATAAAGAAAAATGAATAATTCTGAAATGATTTCATATGCTAAAATCTGTGATCTTTCAAATGTGAATGTGATTTCATGTTTAATGAAAGAATTATATCTTTAATGCTATATAATTTTGATTTTAGATGAAAGCATAAAGCATACAATATTTTAGCAAGAACTATTAATAATAGAATATATGTATAATGATTGTGGTTATTTTGCTTAAAATTTTTCTGAAACTGGACTTTGGAAACTGGTCATTTTATACAAACCTTCTGTGAGAGACCACCTATCTTGAGAGACCACTTTTTGTTGTCAGAAGGGTCACTCTCTCATAACAGGTTTTACTGTACCATCTTCTTTCAAAGTTGGCTGCCAGTATGGCTCTTTTAAGAATCTCTTCATCACTTCCAACAGAATCTTGTACTTTTTATTTTAAAAAATCTTCTGGTTTGTCCTGTATGCAAAGGGTGCTGACCAGTGAGGGATGCTTTTAAGACTAGGCAGTAAAAATGAAGAAATATCTTTCTAGAAATTCTATTTTGAAAAATAAAGAACCAGTAAGATCGAGCGACTCTTGTTTTCTAAATTATCTCCCTTTTCAACCTGAGCCACACATTTCCATTTCTGAAATGAATACTAGTCTCAATCTTTGAGTTCAATTATTTGCAGAATAATAAATTATTTTTTTGTGGGTCAGTGGTCCTTTCGGGGGGGGGGGGGGGGTCCTGGGTTGTTCCTCTAATTATTATCCTATGCTTGAGATCGATTTTTTTTCCTATTGATTAACATGAATGATATCAGAATAGCATAAAATTTTAGAACATTTGTCAAAATCTAGTCTTTATATTCTTTTCTTTCGAATCTCAATTTTTGCTTTTTTGCATTTATTTGCATATGTGAAAACTGTTGCATAATATGGTAAGCATCATTATCATCATCATTTTCATCACCAATAGCATCAGAATTAATATTCTTCTTTAAATAATAATATTATTAATAATAACGGGCCTCTTCATTGGTCCTGTCTGTTCATCTGTACACAAATCATTAGATCTGTTCTTGATTCAGTTTGTGCAGAAAAAATCTCATGTTTTCCACCATTTACATTTTGCGTCATTCTGGTTGACTTGCATTAAAGAATTTTGGAAACAAAAAGTCAAAGTATGACAGAAAGAATAAAAATGGTTTAAACTCATACCATTAGTTTTTCCGCAAACTTTGAGGATAGTCTATACATTGGTTATACTGTACTTATTGAGGAATGAAATTAGAAGCTGGCTTCTTCAGTGTTCGAAATTGAGCTTTTACAGACTTGGAAATAGTTTAAACATAGGTAAAAAAAGGATCATTTTCATTTTGGGGTCAAAGGGCAAAATGTTCAGGTTACTGCTGAAAGAAGAAAATGCTTTTTTGCATTATAATGTAACTCTAAACCAAATATCCTTATAGAAATTTATGGAGGGCTTGTACTTAAGGTATGGATAATGCCCATTGATTAAGGGGTCAAAGGTCATATTCATTGTGGGTCAGTGAAAATGAGTTTGCAAAATAGTTCTTTTTCCAGTGAAATTCATTGACATGACAGTAGATTGTTTGCACTTATTAAGTGATATAAGGATCAGAGGTTATGTTCACTGTAAGTTCGGTTAAAAAGCTGTGCTTTCTGCATATTAATGAGTTTGTTTCTTCAAACCATAACTGACCATAGGCTGAAATCACGAGAGAAAAGCACAGACAATCTTGCCTATTTTCATATAATCCATTACTATCCAGATTTCATCATCATCAATCCTCTCTGCACCGTCTGGTGCTTGAGGTGGTGGCAAGGGAGCACCATTGTAGTCAGTTGGAAGCTGTTGCTGGGGCGGTCTGCAGGGTGAGGCCTCTGGTCTTAAGGTTTCACTCCACGGTTTGTCGCCCAGTCTCTTTGGGTCTGCCATGGTTTACTTTTCCCACGTGGGGTCCATCTCAGTGCCACCCTTGGTATCCAGATTTATACAGTTCTAATTATTTTGCAGATAGAGTTAAGTTTAAGGCCTGTCCTTAAATCTTAAATGTTTTGAACTATTATAAATGTTATTCTCAAATGTATTGCATTTAATATTCAATTTTTTAAGTCCTCTTTCATTAAATACTTTTAGTTCCTTTGGAAGCCAAAATCCCAGAGACTCCCATCACACATGAGCTCCTTTGGTTCAGAGCAGCCTACAGTTTCATCAAAAAAGACTTTTGGGATGAGGCATACATTGCATATGTACAGGCATGTACAAATACACCAGAGAGAACTCACTTCCCAGTCAGCTTGAAGCCTCTATGTAACATTGACAAAGCAAAGGTATACCCCTGGGTGATGCAGATCATTCACTACTTCCTGATTTGTCACAGTAACCATCAGGAGATCTCATGTTATCCTGGAGATACATATTTCCATGCTGTTGCCTACATAACATTGAAAACAGGTATGTTGACATCCTACTATTTACATTTTCACAGTCTCCAAAGAGAAATATCATTTTATCTGGGGACATATTCCCATGCCGTTACCTACGTGACATTTAAAGCAGGTTTATTAACATCATATTATTTGCATTTTCACTATTTCCAAAGAGAAATATTATTTTATCTGGGGACACATACATCCATGCTATTACTTACCTGACATTTAAAGCAGGTTTGTTGAGATCATATTATTTGCATTTTCTGTCAGGTAGCTGTCCCCTGGTTAATACACAACATATGCAACAGTGTAATACAGACCGGAGTGTGCTATAAACAGTATAGAAATATTGTTTTCTTTAGGTGTATTTTATATTTGTACTTTTTAACAGCTCATCTCTAAGTTTTTAAGCAATATGCAAGCTTTTTGAAACATTTGTAATAAAGTTTATTTTCTGATTAGAATTTAAATTTGTAAATTTATCCACTGAATGCTGATATATTCTCTACCTTAAATTGGTAAAAGAAGTAAATATACATAGAAATAATACTCATCTTCCACACAGGTGATATTTTCTTTAAGACATGGTTTGCAAACCTTTTTTTGAACTTTGATGTTTTGATGAAATTTTATCAAGGTCAACATTTTAGTGTGTAATACATCCGTATTAATACATCATTATTGGGTTAAAGGTCATGAGACAGACATGTTTAATTTTTCTTCCTTTTGCTTTATGTTCATATTATTGCTATATAACCCTTGTTTGAAGATCAACATATATTGATTACTTTGGTATCCATGTAGAAGTCGGTGTGTCCTTTGAAACGTTAGATTATGAACAAAGTTAAATTAATAATAATAATAATAATAATAATAATAATAATAATAATAATAATAATGATGACTTTGTATAGTGCCTAATCTTTAGAAGCTCTTAGCTCTTTACAACATCAAAAAATATAGTAAAACAAAAAACAAAAACAAACACCATGAAATTGGAAAACAAACAAATGCTGAAAATATTTAAAGGTCTACTAGGGTCAAATACACATTATATATATAATGTTCCTTTTTCGCTGAATAACTCAGAAATGTACATTTTAGATGTAGCTTTTAACTCACAGGGGAGAAAATTAAGAATTTTTTGAGCATAAATAGATGTTTTACAGAAAATGGTCCAGAAATATTTTACACTTCCGGTGAAAAATCAGATTTCCGGAAGTGATGCATAGTCGAGAAGTCCCTCAAGTTTAGCGTATGTGGTGATTATGGCTGATAGTGATGACACTAGAGAATTTATGGCAAATTTGTCATGCTTATCTTCATCGTTTGAAAAAAGTGAACCCCTTGAAGATGGCCAACTTTATGAATCTGAATAAGAGTCTTCTCACCATATCAATTTAAGCAAACAAGGATCAAGGCGTTATAGACCTTTGAAAAAATTGTAACATCAATAACGTTTATAGTTTATCTTGTAGGATAATATACTTGCCTATACATGTACTTCACAGATATATTTCTATATTACTTAGTAGTTCTGTACCCTTAGATTTTTAAATCTAACTGTTGCTGTTGAATTATATTCAGAATTGTGCTGATATGCTTACACACATACAAACACAGACACACACACACACACAAACACATGTACATACACATACAAACACACACATGCACTAACACACACATATGCACACACACATGTGCACTATATCTGCCATGGACAAAAAGTTTAATTGTATATGTGCTGTTGTGTTACAGGAAGCTTCATGAACAAGATGAGCCATTGTCTGTTGCAGTACATCCTAGATAATTTTGTACACAAAAACAATGAGCAGGACCTTCTGGACAAGGATGGAAACACGGCACTCCATGTTGTTGTGCGTGAACCTTGTCAGGATGATAGACATCAACAGCAAATCATAACGATCCTGGCCGATGCTCGGGTCAACCCTCATATTAAAAATAATATGGGGAAAACTGTACGAGATGTGACTTACAGTACCAATTTGCTGAATACAAATATTATTTCATCAATTGAAGGTAATGGTCATGTAAAAGTATTAATACTAACAATAACTAGTTATAACTTGAAACCCTGGCTACATTTTATGGTTGTAAAATCATTTGCATATGGGCAAATAGTGTTAACCCTTGACCATTCATACAGCATTAGAAGAAAAAAAATAGGAGCCAGTCTGACTATGTCTATGACTGGAGCAATAGAAGAAAACAAATAGGGGCCAGTCTGGCTATGTCTATAACTGGAGCAGTAGAAGAAAACAAAATAGGAGCCAGTCTATTTCAATGAATGGAGCAATAGAAGAAAACAAATAGGAGCCAGTCTGACTATGTCTATAACTGGAGCGGTGGAAGAAAAATAATAGGGGCCAGTCTGGCTATGTCTATGACTGGAGCAATAGAAGGAAAACAATAGGGGCCAGTCTGACTATGTTTATGACTGGAGCAGTAGAAGAAAAAAAAATAGGAGCCAGTCTGACTATGTCTATGAATGGAGCAGTAGAAGAAAAAAAATAGGAGCCAGTCTGTCTATGTCAATGAATGGAGCAGTATAAGAAAACAAAATTGGAGCCAGTCTGTCTATGTCAATGAATGGAGCAGTAGGTTTTCACTGATACAGTCTAAAAAATGCTTTACAATTTGTCAAAACAAGTCTTTCCTGCAGTCCAATTCATTCAAGTCTTTGATATTTGAGTTTCTAATTAGGAACAAAAATGTTTATAATGTGTAATATACATTGACCTTAAAGATAATTGCAAGATTTTTATGGCTAATGAAGTGGCTGTTACCAGTAAGTTTAAAAATGGAGTAAATTTTGGAATGTGCGAAGCATGATTAAAATTTGTTGTTTAGAAATCATTATTAAAGGAGTTTTTATTTTTGTATCATTTTACAGAAAATTACTTCAGAATAAGACAATTGCATCATGAGAACCCTGAATTATGTCAGGCCAGACAGATACAGGGAAGAGAAATAATTCAGAAGAAATTTGAAGAAACTGAACCCAAAAAGCTATTTGAAGTGCTGACACAGGAGCAAAATGAAAGCAAGACAGGGAATGTCCAGGGACACGTTGAAAGTCCAGCAGCTAAGCAGCTTCCAAGCAGCTGTAAGGAATGTGAACAGCTGATCAAAGACAGTGAAGTGGACTTTAGTCAGGGAAACATGGATGATGGGTACCAGAAGTTGGTAATGGTACTGAAGTTCAGACATCAATCCAGGCAGCATAAGACAATTGTTAATAAAGTAATCAATATCATCATTGACAAATTAGGAAAAATCTTCACTCCTGGTAAGGTTAAATGTTTTCTCAAATCTATATGATAAGAGCCTTTGACCTTATTTTATTATGCAGTAGATTTCAGATTTCAATTTTTAAATTTCCATGCCTAGTTGTCTTAGGTTTATAAAAAGTGTATCGTTTTTTATAAAGGAAATGAGGTAGGTGACTGTATAGTTATTTCACATAGTTTTATTCCATATATATATATATATATATATATATATATATATATATATATATATATATATATATATATATATATATATATATATATATATATATATATGATATAAGATCATTGAAATTCTGTATGTATTTTGGTGCTGGTTCATCTTTTATTAGGCCCATTCACTAATCTAGTCTGTGAAATTTTCAACCTTAGTTTATTTTGTGAATGGCTTCCACTTGTAAGAAAGAATCCTGTTGATTTTAATTATCAAGGTTGCTGAGACTGAACCAAGATGAAGTTTTCCTACATCTTACTACACTTTTTGGATGTATTGCCCTTGACTTGGGCAAATATTGTACAGATTTTTTAATCAAATGTCATGGTCATTGAAAATGAAGTGAAATGGTCTTGTGATTAACAGATTAACTATAGTTTGCAAACTTTATGGATAACTTACACTTTGACAAAGAGAGAAACAGATTTGAAGGTCAAAAGGACATAGGTTAAGATCACTGTGACTTCCACATAATAACATTACTTAAGGTCATGAACCTGAGTCAGATGTCATGGATAGCTTGAATGTTAGGTATGAAAAGAATCTGATTGATTTGGGGTTCAAATGTTAAAAATGACGTGGTCACTGTGATGTGAAGAAAAATATATTTGTACATATAAAATATTTAGTTTTTTTAATTTAAGACCAAGAAACATAGGCCAGCCTATGCACATAGGCCATTCTCAGTGATATTGTTATTAGGAGTATTACAAATATGCTGTTTATTTAGTAATGTGTCATTACTTGTGGGTTAATTAACATTCTCAGTGATATTGTTATTAGGAACATTACAAATATGCTGTTTATTTAGTAATGTGTCATTACTTGTGGGTTAATTAACATTCTCAGTGATATTGTTATTAGGAGTATTACAAATATGCTGTTTATTTAGTAATGTGTCATTACTTGTGGGTTAATTAACATTCTCAGTGATATTGTTATTAGGAACATTACAAATATGCTGTGTATTTAGTAATGTGTCATTACTTGTGGGTTAATTAACATTCTCAGTGATATTGTTATTAGGAGCATTACAAATATGCTGTTTATTTAGTAATGTGTCATTACTTGTAGGTTACACTGTATTAGGCTAACTGGGTATCCTTGTATATCTGCATTTCATATTATCTCATGTATGACTCCATAGTAACTTATGTTTGGAAAGTTCATAAAGAGTCACCTCCCTTGGGGTTGTTTTCATGTCCATGGAAAGTTTGGATTTAACATGATAAATTTGGATTGCCAAGAGATGTCTGCAAGTTGATAGTGTGCTTTGACATGCTGAGGATATGTCTTTGGGATTTTAAACTTTGGAAGAATTATATCTATTTGAGAGGTCCTAATGAAGAACGTATTTTCCGAGTTACCCATGTCTGTCGATCAGTTATTCCAGCCACTTAATGTTAACATTTAATTTGTTACATATGACCTTAATGACCTTGGCTATCATATGTCATATGTGAACTATAATTGTCATAGTAAATACAGTAATTCAGAAGTTCATGGCTGATTAGGATAATAACACTTGACTTGTGTAGCCTTCCATCTGTATGTCACTTTCAGTTTGGTAAAATATTGTATTTAGGTATGTATCAGGCACTGTGACAGGGCATCTGTGTGTCTATTTCAGTTTGGTAAAATATTGTATTTAGGTATGTATCAGGCACTGTGACAGGACATCTGTGTGTCTATTTCAGTTTGGTAAAATATTGTATTTAGGTATGTATCAGGCTTTGTGACAGGGCATCTGTGTGTCTATTTCGGTTTGGTAAAATATTGTATTTAGGTATGTATCAGGCACTGTGACAGGGCATCTGTGTGTCTATTTCAGTTTTGTAAAATATTGTATTTAGGTATGTATCGACTGCAGGGACAAACTTCGCGACCTAATCATGTTTTGTATCTTATATGTTTTCAGCATGTTTTTATGTTTTCCAATGTCATTGTTTTTGTCATTTGTTGTTCTGTAGTGTAGTCATATCATTATTGATGGTGTAATTTAAAGCGCTTAGAGCTTAGAAAGATTAGGCGCTGTACAAAGTCCTCATTATTATTATTATTATGTATCAGGCACTGTGACAGGGCATCTGTGTGTCTCTTTCAGTTTGGTATAATATTGTCTTTATGTTTATATCAGGCATTGTGACAAGGCATCTGTGTGTCAGGAAAATATTTTAACTGTGTGTGTGCATGCGTGCGTGCATGCATGCATGCATGAATGTATGTATGCAAAGTTTTAATTGAATACAATAGACACTGTAACTCACAATCCAAAACTGTTGAGTAATCAATCTAAACTATCAAATTACATTCTTTTGTTACGCAGAGATACCTGACAGCCTTACTAACATGTCAGAGATCATGTGTGATCGAGTGATCAAAGAGCTTATTAAGAAGAAGAAGTGGAGACAAGTGGATGCCATTGTCCAAAAATACCGCAACAAAAATGGCTCAGAAAAAATGAAAAGTTTTGCAACTTCTGTCAACATGGTTGAGGTGGTGGAGGACATCTCTTTCAGGACAGCAGAGGATGTAAAACTTCAGATAATGAATACAGTATTGGACAGTGGTGCTTCTCTAGGCAAAGATGGTGAGTTTGTATTTAAGGCATTCAAAACGGTGGTACTTCTCTAGGCAAAGATGATGAGTTTTAATGGATTTATAACATTCACAACCATGTAAACAGGGAAAATCCAGATCTGTTGGCATTTTAAGGACTATAGTGTAAATCCAGATCTGTTGGCATATTAAGGACTATAGTGTAAATCCAGATCTGTTGGCATATTAAGGACTATAGTGTAAATCCAGATCTGTTGGCATATTAAGGACTATAGTGTAAATCCAGCTTCATATACTTGGCAGGTAGATCAGAATCTATAATGTTATACCCATAATTCCAGAGCAACATTTATATTATATGCTAGCATATGTCGACCATTCTGCCTATAGTTTCTAGTGTATATTATAGATACAGGTCTATCTTTACATAATTAATCCTTTAAGATGTGTGCTGTTCTAGTTTCTAGTGTACAGTTTAGGCCCAGATGTACTTTCAGGGTCATGCTGTTCATAACGTCCCAGCAGACAGACATAGATCTGGGAAATATCAGGCTATGATATTTATTTTGTCTTAGCAGACTTGGGTCATTGATGCTTGTAAAGTCCCAGCAGATTTGGGTCAATGATGTTTGTAAAATTATAGCAGATTGGATCATTGATGTTTGTAAAATTATAGCAGATTGGATCAATGATGTTTGTAAAATCTCA
Source organism: Unio pictorum (assembly GCA_030141615.1). NCBI lineage: Eukaryota > Metazoa > Mollusca > Bivalvia > Unionida > Unionidae > Unio > Unio pictorum. Next base: position 420,277 of record JARLTB010000297.1, read on the forward strand.
GCAGATTGGATCAATGATGTTTGTAAAATCTCAGCAGATTGGATCATTGATGTTTGTAAAATTATAGCAGATTGGATCATTGATGTTTGTAAAATCTCAGCAGATTGGATCAATGATGTTTGTAAAATCTCAGCAGATTGGATCAGTGATGTTTGTAAAATCTCAGCAGATTGGATCAATGATATTTGTAAAATCTCAGCAGATTGGATCAATGATGTTTGTAAAATCTCAGCAGATTGGATCATTGATATTTGTAAAGTCTCAGCAGATTGGATCAATAATGTTTGTAAAGTCTCAGCAGATTGGATCGGTGATGTTTGTAAAGTCTCAGCAGATTGGATCATTGATGTTTTGTAAAGTTATAGCAGATTGGATAAATGATCTTTATAAAGTTATAGCAGATCAAGTGAATGATATTCATATAGTTCTAGCTGATTGGTTCAGTGATGTCATACAGTCCAACAGATTGGGTCAATGGTGTTGGAACATTATTAGTAGACTTGGTTCAGTGATGTCATACAGTCCAACAGATTGGGTCAATGGTGTTGGAACATTATTAGTAGACTTGGTTCAGTGATGTCATACAGTCTAACAGATTGGGTCAATGGTGTTGGAACATTATTAGTAGACTTGGTTCAGTGATGTCATACAGTCCAACAGATTGGGTCAATGGTGTTGGAACATTATTAGTAGACTTGGTTCAGTGACCAAGATGATATAGATCTATGATGTTTATAATGACTTAGCAGAGATGGGTCAGTGTCATGAAGCCAGTGCTGTTTATAAATTAATGCACCACATTTATCTATAAAAATGAGATTTATCATGTCTCTGGAATGTGCTTTTTAAAAAATCTTTAGATATGTATTTGTATGCATGGATTATTGTTTACCTAGAAGTTGTGTACAAGAAATTGAAAATTCTGATTAAACCTTTCATCAAATTAACTATGTGACTTTTTCATATTCCCTCTGTTGATAATTATGAACCGGTTGCCTTAAACAGTACTCAAACTTGATTTTTTTTGTTTGAACAAACAATAAAAGTGAAGTGAGGCCACCCATACTGAGGTATGTTATGAAAAAGATACTCTTTCTACCATATACTGAGGTAAGTTATAAAAAAGATAAAAAGATACTCTTTTTACCATATACTGAGGTATGTTACGAAAAAGATACTCTTTTTACCATATACTGAGGTATGTTACGAAAAAGATACTCTTTTTACCATATACTGAGGTATGTTATGAAAAAGATACTCTTTTTACCATATACTGAGGTATGTTATGAAAAAGATACTCTTTTTACCATATACTGAGGTATGTTATGAAAAGATACTCTTTTTACCATATACTGAGGTATGTTCTGAAAAAGATACTCTTTTTACCATATACTGAGGTATGTTCTGAAAAAGATACTCTTTTTACCATATACTGAGGTATGTTCTGAAAAAGATACTCTTTCTACCATATACTGAGGTATGTTATGAAAAAGATACTCTTTCTACCATATACTGAGGTATGTTATGAAAAAAATACTCTTTCTACCATATACTGAGGTATGTTATGAAAAAGATACTCTTTTTACCATATACTGAGGTATGTTATGAAAAAGATACTCTTTTTACCATATACTGAGGTATGTTATGAAAAAGATACTCTTTTTACCATATACTGAGGTATGTTATGAAAAAGATACTCTTTTTACCATATACTGAGGTATGTTATGAAAAAGATACTCTTTTTACCATATACTGAGGTATGTTATGAAAAAGATACTCTTTTTACCATATACTGAGGTATGTTATGAAAAAGATACTCTTTTTACCATATACTGAGGTATGTTATGAAAAGATACTCTTTTTACCATATACTGAGGTATGTTATGAAAAGATACTCTTTTTACCATATACTGAGGTATGTTATGAAAAAGATACTCTTTCTACCATATACTGAGGTATGTTATGAAAAAGATACTCTTTCTACCATATACTGAGGTATGTTATGAAAAAGTTACTCTTTCTACCATATACTGAGGTATGTTATGAAAAAGATACTCTTTTTACCATATACTGAGGTATGTTATGAAAAAGATACTCTTTTTACCATATACTGAGGTATGTTATGAAAAAGATACTCTTTTTACCATATACTGAGGTATGTTATGAAAAAGATACTCTTTTTACCATATACTGAGGTATGTTATGAAAAAGATACTCTTTTTACCATATACTGAGGTATGTTATAAAAAAAAGATACTCTTTTTACCATATACTGAGGTATGTTATGAAAAGATACTCTTTTTACCATATACTGAGGTATGTTATGAAAAAGATACTCTTTCTACCATATACTGAGGTATGTTATGAAAAAGATACTCTTTCTACCATATACTGAGGTATGTTATGAAAAAGATACTCTTTTTACCATATACTGAGGTATGTTATGAAAAGATACTCTTTCTACCATATACTGAGGTATGTTATGAAAAAGATACTCTTTTTACCATATACTGAGGTATGTTATAAAAAAGATACTCTTTTTACCATATACTGAGATATGTTATAAAAAAGATACTCTTTCTACCATATACTGAGATATGTTATAAAAAAGATACTCTTTTTACCATATATGGCAGGACATTATAAAACCTGAAATTATTTTTTTAAAAGTAAAATCAACATAAGTCAGCTTTGTTGAACCCATACAGAGTTATAACAGAGGCAATTTATTTTAAAAAATATCTTAAACTACACATTCATTGCATTTTGGAAATTAAATTTCATTTATTTTGTTTTACTGGTTTGCACATTTGTTTCATTTACTTTCCTCCATTGATGAACATGTGCATGTACTGATAATAATTTTTAAAAATTTACATCCATTGTTTGATGGATGAAACATTTGTCTAATCTTCTTTATTGTAGATGGAAGACGAGCTGTTAAAGCTGCCATAAGTGAAGGTCATTTCAAGGTCGTTACTGAGTTGTTGAAGAGAGGTGCTAATCCATCTGCTCTCTCATTAGCCACAGGGGATACACCAGTACATGCTGCCCTTACGATTGCACTAGAGAAAGACAAAGGTTAATATATAAGTTTGTTTTCTTTGATTGCATTTCCTCAGATATGATGCAACTTTAGATTGATATAAATTGGTCATTGTATTTTTCTTTGTTTATTATCCATTGGAGTCACTACACAGTTTTCTGATTGAAGGTCAAAATATGGTTGCTGTGACCCGTCTCTCAAAAATAAATGTTAAGGAAATTGTCAAACATTGTTTGCATAAACACATTCATATTCTAAAGTTGGAATTACATTTGCCCAGGTAGCCTTCAATTTCAAATCTAATGATACTAATATGTTGGATTAATTAGTATATCGGAAAAGGGTTCTAGTGTGGAAGTTTTCATTCCAGATCTTCTCTTCCTTGCTAGTTATTGCATATTATTAGCTCTAATTTCCTTTGATTATTCTGCTCTTTCTCTGAAATGATTAATTAGAAAGTAATGCAAGTTTTATTTATTGCTAAATTATGCATTTTATATTTATTTATATATTAACGAATTTAGTCATTTATATTTATAATAGCTCAAAACATGAGAAGATATCATTGACTTTAGGAAAAAACAGTACACAATCCTAAATTGTCACTTGCCATGTCTGTTATTTTTATTTAAAATAATTACTGCCAGAACTATTTGATTGTCAATGGTGATTTTGTCAATTGTTCCTGTCAGCAGACATTCTTTTTCAATGTTAACGATATGTACAATCACATCCATGATAGTAGAATCATTTGTTGTGGAAAATTGATGCATACAGCCATTATGATCTGATTTAAATTTGTATATACTTGTAAACGTTACTGTAAAAAATCTTAAGAAAATATGTCTTACCCATTTTATTTGTCATCTTGTTAGATAATTACCTGATATTATTAGCAGGAACTGTACATATACATTTTTGTGCATCCCTAAACTTTACATTTGACACTGTTATATTATAGCTGTTATATTATACCTGTTATATTATAGCTGTTATATTATAGTTTAGATATAAGGGGAATTAAAGTGTTGAACAGAATCGGAGGTCCGTATCTTGTCCTTCTGGTAATGTCATCGTCACATTTCTGATAATGTCATTGTCACATTTCTGATTATGTCATTGTCACATGTTTGGTAATGTCATTGTCACACTTTTGGTAATGTAATTGTCATATTTCTGGTAATGTCAATGTCATCTTTCTAGTAAAGGCATTGTCACATTTCATGTTATGTCATTGTCACTTTTCTGGTAATGTCATTGTCACCTTTCTGGTAATGTCATTGTCACATTTCATGTACTGTCATTGTCACTTTTCTGGTAATGTCATTGTCACTTTCTGGTAGTGTCATTGTCACCTTTCTGGTAATGTCATTGTCACATCTCATGTAATGTCATTGTCACTTTTCTGGTAATATCATTGTCACCATTTTAGTAATATTGTCAGCTTTCTGATAATGCCATTGTCATTTTTCTCATGTCATAGCCATGTTTCTGGTAATAATTGTCAACTTTCTGATGATGTCATGGTCACATTTTTGTAATATGATAGTCATATTTCTGCAATTGTCATGGTTATATTTCTGAAAATGTCATTGTCACCTTTCAGGTAACATCATAATCACTTTTCTGGCAATGTCATTGTCACCTTTCTAATAATGCCATTGTCACTTTCCTCATAGTCATGTTTCTGGTAATGTCTTTTTCACCTTTCTGGTAATGTAATTGTCACCTGTCTGATGATGTCATAGTCACCTTTCTGGTAATACCATTGTCATATTTCTGCTATTGTCATGGTCACATTTCTGAAAATTGCATTGTCACCTTTCAGGTAATGTCATGGTCACCTTTCAGTTAATGTTATTGCCACCTTTCAGGTAATATTATTGTTGCCTTTCAGATAATGTTATTTACACCTTTCAAGTAATGTCATAATAAAGACTTTGTGTTCAAATTGTTTAAATCATGAATTCATCTACACAAATTTTCATATTTAAATTAAACTTTGTTGCATTATTACACTTGAGTTTTTTATTGTAAATTCCTGTGTCACCTGCCTAATTTTTTTCAATAATATATTCTTAATCATCAACAGAAAGAAAGTTAACTTTTAATAATGATGTCCCCATGTCAGGTTCAGAATTGTCAAACATTTGTCACATCTTTTATGACATTAATTTTCAAGAATATTAAACACGTGTGTTAATAACCTTTCTCACTTGTTCTTTTGTAGAATACCTCACACTGTTTGAGATGTTACTGAAACAATTTGACTCTGATCCAGAGAAATTTGCTTGTTTAGACCCATCTCAAGTTGACGCTAGCGGAGATTGCTTATTCCACCTTCTCGCAAAGTGTAAATTCAACAACACAGCACTAAAAGCTGTTGAGATGCTCTGTGCTCGCAAACTAAATTCCAGTGTTCGCAACTTAGAGGGAAAGCTTCCAATAAATTACATTACCAAGAAGAATGATCGAAGGAAAGAGTTCCTTAAACTAGTTGCTTTTGCAGAAGTGCCCCAAAATAGAACTAGTTCATTTGCAAAAGAGAACATTAGAGAAAATTCAATACAGGAGGAAAGAATTGATCTGGCAGCTAGGAAAATTACAGAAGTGGTGAAATGTTCCACAAACAGAGAGACTCAAAAGAAGAAAATTGAAGGAATGATCCAACTGCTGGAAGACAGCAAATTATCTGTGTATGACTTGTCAGCCAGCAGTCCTTGCACTACGATAACAAAGCAAGTACCAGCTGAGACTATAGAGCCGTTGACATCTTCTGAACCGAGTGGTGTTCAGGTTACAGAATCAGGTGAATCAACAAATCTGCTCAATAGAGAAAAAAATAAGGAAGGTGTGCAGCAAAAGTCCGATAATACTGTCGATACAGATGCCATGAAAGCAGAGGAAAAGGAGGAGGTGGTCATTGATGCTAAGGTATGTTCTGGTATTTCATTTGAATATAGCTTATAGGTTGTCATATATTAGTTGATATTTTGACTGTACATATTTTTGTGTCTCTGTCATGAAATTAAAGCAAAGATATCAGCCAGTATCCTTTTCATAATTTGTTCTACATGTTTTTATATTTTTATGTGTATTTTTTGTATACAGTGCATCATTCTTGGCTAAACAATACCACAATAATAACATTATTTGCTCCTGGGTTGCTGTAACACTAACTCTGTTTTGACTTAATTATTGTTTGTTTATGCATTATTTCTGTAACACTAACTCTGTTTTGACTTGATTATTGTTTGTTTATGCATTATTGCTGTAACACTAACTCTGTTTTGACTTGATTATTGTTTGTTTATGCATTATTGCATTGGACATTTTATACCAATGTACCAGTAGTTATGTTTTTATTTTGAATTGAAATTGTAAATATCTATCTCATTAAAATATTATCCCAGTATGAGAACAATGAAGAATAATAGGGTTTGATTCTATTAGGCTTGTGAGTGTATTTGCATAATGGAGCCAATGCATGTACATTGTATTTATGAACACAAGCTGAATGAAGTACTTTGTATTTATGAACACAAGCTGAATGAAGTACATTGTAGTTATGAACACAAGCTGAATGAAGTACATTGTAGTTATGAACACGTGTTGAATGAAGTACATTGTAGTTATGAACACAAGCTGAATGAAGTACATTGTAGTTATGAACACAAGCTGAATGAAGTACATTGTAGTTATGAACATGAGTTGAATGAAGTACATTGTAGTTATGAACACAAGCTGAATGAAGTACTTTGTATTTATGAACACAAGCTGAATGAAGTACATTGTAGTTATGAACACAAGCTGAATGAAGTACATTGTAGTTATGAACATGAGTTGAATGAAGTACATTGTAGTTATGAACACAAGCTGAATGAAGTACATTGTAGTTATGAACACGAGTTGAATGAAGTACATTGTAGTTATGAACACAAGCTGAATGAAGTACATTGTAGTTATGAACACGAGCTGAATGAAGTACATTGTAGTTATGAACACGAGCTGAATGAAGTACATTGTAGTTATGAACACGAGCTGAATGAAGTACATTGTAGTTATGAACACGAGCTGAATGAAGTACATCATAGTTATGAACACGGGCTGAATGAAGTACATCATTTGGATTTGCATCATGGGCACCACTGCACTAAACTTTAATGATAAATCTACAATACAGTAATGAAGGTTTTAGAAAAATGCTTCTGAAATTATGCTAATACCGTAAACATAGAATTTTAAAAAAGAATGCTTCCAAAATTATGTTAATACTATAAAGATAGAATTGTAGTTTGCTTTGATGAAAGCGAACTTACATTCCATTTTACAAACCTATAGTAATTGTGTTAAAATTATGGACTGAAAGGCAATTATACGTCAAAGTACTATTATAGTTGCCAGTCAGATTCCATCTGAACCCAAGCCAGTTTCAGGGTTTTAATGATTAACTGGCCTGTATTGATGTCGGAAAACAAAAGGAAAATCTGCTAATTATGAATAAAGAAAAAACCAAATGATCCAGCTTACAATAGGTATTTGATGGTTAGGTCTGGGAGGTAGAATGTACTAATGACTTATGTATGCTTTTAACATTAACCCCTGCTGCCTCGATAACTCGTCACACTTTACCTCCCTCATCTCCCGAGTGCCTTGATAACTCGTCACACTTTACTTCCCTCATCTCCCGAGTGCCTCGATAATGGGGCTGAGTTTGCAAAGCTTGTATCCCGAGCGTCCAGTTTAAGTGGCAGTATTTTTCTATGCCTGTATCCCGAGCAAGTTAAATCGGTGCAAACCATTGGTTGATTTAAAGTCATTTCCTAATTATCCAGGCAGATTAACCAATAAAAATGTTAGCTTATATAGATAAAGTGTACATTAAAGAAAGGGAGAAAAAAATTTTGACTTTGATAGCGGCAAAATTATTGGAAATATTTAGATTAGAAAATGAAGAAAATTATGAGAATCAGCCACTGGAAGTAGACTTTTACTTGACAGACTGAAGAAGTATTTACACAATGTATAGTATGCAATAGAGATGACAAGTGGAATTTGTATGTACATCAAATGGAGTGAATTTCATGTGTTGATAGTGTTAATTATTCAGTGTGAATTCATCATGGATTTTTATGGATTATTCATGGTAAGAGAAACAAATTGGTATGAAAATGATTTTATCTTTATGTGTCAATTTTATTTCTGCATGTAGTTTGAAATTTTTATACCATTTTTGTACGTAATTTTATTTGAGAACTGATGTGCCAAATTTTAGCTTAATTAAAGGAATATAAATATAAAAAAATAACATTTATTACTCGCAACTCTCTGAAACAAATCTGCAAGCCAAGTGTTCTAAGCAAGTCTCAGGGATACTGGCACTGGTAAGGCTAACACTACTCTAGGCGATCTCTGCAAGTATGCTATCGGGCACTGCCTAGCTGTTTGGCTCAGGGGTTAATGTGCTAATAGGTATTTGATGGCTTGGTCTAGGAGGTAGAATGTACTGATGACTGATGTATCTTTTAATAGGTATTTGATGGCTTGGTCTAGGAGGTAGAATGTACTGATGACTGATGTATCTTTTAATAGGTATTTGATGGCTAGGTCTGGGAGGTAGAATGTACTGATCACTTATGTATCTTTTAATAGGTATTTGATGGCTTGGTCTGGGAGGTAGAATGTACTGATCACTTATGTATCTTTTAATAGGTATTTGATGATTTGGCCTGGGAGGTAGAATGTACTGATGATGTGTGGAAACAATTGATGAATAAGCACATACCTCAGAACATAAAGAACAGAATTGTGCAAAAAATCCACCTGTTGGCCAGTGGGGAGTGGCTGCCACACCTGTGTAAGAAATTGAAGAAGGTGCCACCTGAACTGAAGCTCTATGAAGCCAAGGTGTCTAAAGGTATATATGACAATTACAAGTGATAATTGTTATGGTATCCTTCATCATTTGTATGAGGGGCATCTTGATTTGTTCTGTCTGGTTTATCCAGCCAGATAAGCTTGTTAACATGATTGTGCATTTTGAAGGGAGTTTAAACTTTTATTGGCTTGGTGCTTTATGACACCACAGCACAAGTATTATTTATTACACAGGTAAATAGAGTATATTACCTTGCCAAAGGGCACACTATGGTAGCTTACCCAGGCTTTTCCAAAGGTAAGATTCAAACCCAAACCGTTTCAGTCATGACACAGTTTCACTTTTGGAGCTGCTTTCTTTTCCCAGTTAGAAAATGATATCTGCCCTAATGTATGCTATTCAAACCCATATTTCCATATTTAGCTCATTTCATTTTTATTTTTCTCTCTCTCTCTCTCTCTCTCTCTCTCTCTCTCTCTCTCTCTCTCTCCAGCAGGATATAGTTCTCAAAATTTACAGTCAAGTATACATTTATGTAATTATTGAGAAGACACCATCAAGAAATGACTAAAAATGAACAAAAACTAGATCTCATGTATTGTCTATAATTAGGTTTTGGTATGAATAATGGAAACTGTCAGGGACTGAACTTACAAAACATGTTGCTAAATTATATTCTGAGTCACCAAGATTATTCATGCATATGACAAACAGTACACATTTCATGAAAAAATACTTGATTAAATTTGGTAATAAAAATGTTTAATATGACAAACAGTACACATTTCATGAAAAAATACTTGATTAAATTTGGTAATAAAAATGTTTAATATGACAAACAGTACAAATTTCATGAAAAATTACTTGATTAAATTTGGTAATAAAAATGTTTAGTATGACAAACAGTACACATTTCATAAAAAAATACTTGATTAAATTTGGTAATAAAAATGTTTAATATGACAAACAGTACACATTTCATGAAAAAAATACTTGATTAAATGTGGTAATAAAAATGTTTAATATGACAAACAGTACACATTTCATAAAAAAATACTTGATTAAATTTGGTAATAAAAATGTTTAATATGACAAACAGTACACATTTCATGAAAAAATACTTGATTAAATTTGGTAATAAAAATGTTTAATATGACAAACAGTACACATTTCAGGAAAAAATACTTGATTAAATTTAAAAATGTTTAATCATAATGCAAGCAGTGGATAAATCAGGCATCTATGAGTTGCATTAATGCTGATTGCAAACTAATATTAAGTCACAATCCAAATTAGTTTGCATTGTTTGTTATTGAATTAGACAGCAAACTTGCTACAGAAACACTTGTAATTAAATGCAGAAATAAGAATAATGACAAGAACCAAAATAATTACAAGTATACTTAAATATTTTGTTTGTACATGTTACTCTCTGTAGTCTGTTTGATACAACTATTCGGAGATGTTTCAACCCCTCAAGTCCTGTCAATGAAAAGTTTTAAGTGAATCCAAAATGGAAGGTGATGACCTCTATAATAGTCAGTGTTGTACTGATGTGTCAGCAGTCTCATATTGAATCACAGAAAATATTATTCCAGTTTTTGAATTTTTGTATAAATTCCAGTCAATGTCTTTGTGCAAGATTATCATAGCACTTTTGTTGTTTCAGGGAAAGCAATCACTTGAATTCAATAATCTGAAGAAATATAAAATTCAACCTATGGGGCCCCGAGTGGTCTAAAGCGCTGTCCGTTACAGACCACTGCCATCTCACCTCTGTCTGCGTGTGTTCGAGTCTAAGGTTGTAAGGTTCGGCAAATGTAGTTATGTGAGAAAGCTTGCCAGTAGCTTCTCGTGGGTCGGTGGTTCTTTCCGGGGTTTGTCTGGTTTCTTCCTCCACCATTAATACTGGCCACCATGTATAGCTTATATTGTGCTGAAAAATGGCGTTAAACCATAAACACAAAACAAAATTCAACCTAAAGTGGTCACAACATAATACAACTTAACATGTCAGATGTTAAAGTACAACTTGTCAACCAATATCAAAGCATCAGTTATAAAACTAAGTAAAACACAAAACAGATTTTGGATGGGGTCAAACTAAGTAAAACACAATTTAGGATGGGGTCAAAAGTTCTTCCTTCTGGATAAAATAGAAGTTTGTTTACCAAAACTGTCACCAACTTTTGGAACAAGGTCAGCGACTAGATACAATGTTTCTATTCTTAGCTGTTTACATCGAAAGTAAAATTTAAAAACTCAACTCTGGTCAATGTCAAATCCAATAAATAATGTTACATTACAGTGGCATGTAATGGAATAAAAATTTTAAACTAACAAACAATTAAATTAAATATACATAACAGTGGATTTGGGAACTATCCATTTTGTTTTCCAAAGAAGGTCACCTCATTCACAATTTAATTAAACTGAAAGAAGTGCTGACTCATAGGATGTGAATAGGTTGTCTCCCATTTGATGGGGTTGGCTTGTCACCCTCAGTCCCTGACCAGTTTTGTTATGTTTGTAATTCAAGAGAGGAAAATGGTCTTGTTGATTCAACTGATAACTGTGTCTTAGATGCGTTATTTGTTATGTTACTATTGTTTATATTGTTACAAGCTATTGTTGTAGCTGGTGTATTTATTTCCAGATTGTATTGATGCAACCAAGTTTTTAATGACATAATGCTTGGGATTCGGCTTTGTAAAAACATACTAAAATGTTTCTTTATAAAAGTATAGTTTTTAAAAAAGTGGCTAGAAAATTTGTTTGAAATATTTTTGTAATTACAAGTGTAATGTATTTTGTATTGTATAGATAAACACTGTTAATGCTTGTATTGCTAAACATAAGCTGTATAGGTGTGTCGTTATTTTTGTTTTGTCCATGTTTATGCCAATCGTGCTGGGATTAAGGGAGTATTCACAGAATGGAATGAAATGGATCTTTGAATATAATATCTGTTTCCTGAAGCTGTCTTGGGGGGGGGGGACAAGCCAAATGTGGTCAAATGGTTTCGACTGGCGTTTAGTTTCAGTGCATTGTAGAGCTGATTATGTCCTCAAAAGATTATCCTGCAGATGAAATGATTGCCATAATGGCTGGAATATCAGAAACAGAATCTGATGTAATTGGATTGGATCCCAAATTGTATCTGTTTCCAATATGCATCAGGTGTAATTGAGCTACATCAGCATGCAGTAGTAATTTAAATTATGTTGTTTCAATTTGCTTACATATGCAGGTATTGAAATATGAAAGAAAACAAATGACCATACAATTATTCAGGTATTAAAGCTCTCATTGTTTCCCATGCATCTCATGATAAACAAAAAAATTTGCCTTGATATAAGAAAGTAAGGGGGAGAATGAAAAAGATTTCAGCCCTTCTTAAATTTAAATGAATGTGTAGTACTTCTGATAAGTCAAGCCAGGAGTAATCCTGTCAGTAAAATCAAAAGCAAACATTGATGATTTAATGTGATTATAAGCCCTTTTCAGCTGCATGCATTTTTAATTATGTGTGTTTCTAATTTAGCTGGAAGAATACTGTGGGAGCTTGCAATAGCATTCTCCCCACGCTGCAGTGGGACAGCAGATCAACAAGGGAAAGATGCAGCTGGTTCTCATTCTACCGTTGGTGGAAGAATCTACTCAGAAATAATCCGGGTGTGGGATATTGAACTTGACCATGATAAACTGTACAGGTACATGCATTTTTTTAGCTCTACCTTTATGCAGATGAAAGTGTTGAATATGAGTAGGAATATTTGGTAGAATATGTTAATTCAAATTATGTCAGCAGTCACTCACTTAGCAATGGTATGGCTTCCTTGGCAGCTGGGTGGAAAACATTTTCAACTTTTATTTTTGAATGGCTCAGACTAGTTATAAATTCGGTATGAATGTTGTTAAGGAATGTTCTACAAACAAGTGTTGTAAGTACCTTCCATAACAATAGTGTAGTTTTGTAAAAATAAGTTGGTATGGCTATATTCTATTCATTAGTTAGCTATTTTTGATAAAACTTTATGGAAGTCTTTCTTAGGATATACCTAATCATCAAAGTTATTACAGTTGATTGTGACATTGTCTACTAAAAGTTATTACAGTTGATTGTGACATTGTCTACTAAAAGTTATTACAGTTGATTGTGACATTGTCTACTAAAAGTTATTACAGTTGATTGTGCATTGTCTACTAAAAGTTATTACAGTTGATTGTGCATTGTCTACTAAAAGTTATTACAGTTGATTGTGACATTGTCTACTAAAAGTTATACTGTTAGGTTATGACATTGGCTAATAAACATTGTTCCATATATTGTGACATTGTCTACTAAAAGTTATTACAGTTGATTGTGCATTGTCTACTAAAAGTTATACTGTTAGGTTATGACATTGGCTAATAAACATTGTTCCATATATTGTGACATTATCTACTAAAAGTTATTACAGTTGATTGTGCATTGTCTACTAAAAGTTATTACAGTTGATTGTGACATTGTCTACTAAAAGTTATTACAGTTGATTGTGCATTGTCTACTAAAAGTTATACTGTTAGGTTATGACATTGGCTAATAAACATTGTTCCATATATTGTGACATTGTCTACTAAAAGTTATTACAGTTGATTGTGACATTGTCTACTAAAAGTTATTACAGTTGATTGTGCATTGTCTACTAAAAGTTATTACAGTTGATTGTGACATTGTCTACTAAAAGTTATTACAGTTGATTGTGCATTGTCTACTAAAAGTTATTACAGTTGATTGTGACATTGTCTACTAAAAGTTATTACAGTTGATTGTGCATTGTCTACTAAAAGTTATTACAGTTGATTGTGCATTGTCTACTAAAAGTTATTACAGTTGATTGTGACATTGTCTACTAAAAGTTATTACAGTTGATTGTGACATTGTCTACTAAAAGTTATTACAGTTGATTGTGCATTGTCTACTAAAAGTTATTACAGTTGATTGTGACATTGTCTACTAAAAGTTATTACAGTTGATTGTGACATTGTCTACTAAAAGTTATTACAATTGATTGTGACATTGTCTACTAAAAGTTATTACAGTTGATTGTGCATTGTCTACTAAAAGTTATACTGTTAGGTTATGCCAGTGGCTTGTAAAAGTTTCACTATTAGGTTGTGACAGTGGCTTGTAAAAGTCTCACTATTAGGTTGTGACCTGCTAAATATTATATTGTTAGAGAGTGTTTACTAAAATTTATATTAGGCTGTGACAGTGGCTAGTAAAAGATATACTATTAGGCTGTGACAGTGGCTAATAAAAGTTATACTATTAGGTTATGACAGTGGCTAGTAAAAGTTATACAATTAGGTTATGACAGTGGCTAGTAAAAGATATACTATTAGGTTATGACAGTGGCTAGTAAAAGATATACTATTAGGCTGTGACAGTGGCTAGTAAAAGTTATACTATTAGGTTATGACAGTGGCAAGTAAAAGATATATAATTATGTTATGACAGTGGCTAGTAAAAGTTATACTATTAGGTTATGACAGTGGCTAGTAAAAGATATACTATTAGGCTGTGACAGTGGCTAGTAAAAGTTATACTATTAGGTTATGACAGTGGCAAGTAAAAGATATATAATTATGTTATGACAGTGGCTAGTAAAAGTTATACTATTAGGTTATGACAGTGGCTAGTAAAAGTTATACTATTAGGTTATGACAGTGGCAAGTAAAAGTTATACTATTAGGTTATGACAGTGGCTAGTAAAAGTTATACTATTAGGTTATGACAGTGGCAAGTAAAAGTTATAATATTAGGTTATGACAGTGGCTACTAAAAGTTATACTATTAGGTTATGACAGTGGCTAGTAAAAGATATACTATTAGATTATGACAGTGGCTAGTAAAAGTTATACTATTAGGTTATGACAGTGGCTAGTAAAAGTTATACTATTAGATTATGACAGTGGCAAGTAAAAGATATACAATTAGGTTATGACAGTGGCTAGTAAAAGATATACTATTAGGTTATGACAGTGGCTAGTAAAAGATATACTATTAGGTTATGACAGTGGCTAGTAGAAGGAACTCATTAATTATATTGTTACAGTATTAGGAACTGTCAATTCAAAAGCACATACTATTCAACATCAGCATTTAGACAGTGAACATCAATTAAATAACATGTATAGTGTGAACTTAGATTGGGTATGTCAGCATGACTAAGATACAGCAACATAAATTAAATAACATGTATTGTGTGAACTTAGATTGGGTATGTCAGCATGACTAAGATACAGCAACATAAATTAAATAACATGTATAGTGTGAACTTAGATTGGGTATGTCAGCATGACTAAGGTATAGCAACATAAATTAAATAACATGTATTGTATGAACTTAGATTGGTTATGTTAGCGTGACTAAGGTATAGCAACATAAATTAAATAAAATGTATAGTGTGAACTTAGATTGGGTATGTCAGCATGACTAAGGTATAGCAACATAAATTAAATAACATGTATTGAATGAACTTAGATTGGTTATGTTAGCATGACTAAGGTATAGCAACATAAATTAAATAAAATGTATAGTGAACTTAGATTGGGTACTTAGATTGGACTAAGGTATAATAACATAATTGTTACATGTATAGTGTGAACTTAGAAAAGGTATGTCAGCATGACTAAAGTATAATAACATAATTGTTACATGTATGAAAACATTCATAGGATGACAAGACCTAACCTGGCAATATGAAGAAAGCTTTGCTGACAGCATTACTGTATTTCCTGTCTTTCCTTGTCAGTGCCCCAATCAAATACCCAAAGTTAATGAATATGAGTTCAAATAGCAAACAATACTAAAAACAAGCCAATCGTCCATTGGTATTGTTGTTTCTAAATTTCATACCAGAGATTCTCATTGTTATTAAAACTTTGAAAAAAAAACTATAAGATTAAAAAACAATATTTAAAAAATGAATAAAGGTAAAAAAATTATTGTATTGGCTGTAATAATCTATGATTTTACTTTTAAGTTCTTTTTAGTGACACAAATCAGTTATATTTTTTCTGCACATGTCAGTTTTAATAGAATACTTTTGTGTTAAAAATTGTAGGATTTAATGAAAATATCAAGTTTTATGTAAAAGGATATTTACATTTGATCAGCATTTGTTATGACCCTCTTTATTGCACAAGTCATGGTAATAGATTTAACAATATGTATTAAATTGACATAGTGTGCTAGATATTAGTCTAGGCTCATTGCCAATGGTTCTTGAATCTTGTCCAGAAATTAATATAATGTATCTCTCTGGGTAAGGCACTTCCATCCTTTAAACGTCTGTCCTGCATAACAGTATGTCATGGTGTATCTCTCCATGTAAGGCACTTCATTCCTTAGGTGTCCGTACTCCATAACAGTATGTCATGGTATATTTTCCCATGTAAGGAACTTCATTCCTTAGGTGTCAGTCCTTGATACCAGCCTGTCAAGGTGTATCTCTCTTTGAAAGGCACTTCTATTTTGTAAGTGTCAGTCATCCAATGTCTTGTTATATTTCTCTATGTAAGGAACTTCATTCCTTAGGTGTCAGACCTCCATAACAGTACGTCATGATGTATCACTCCATGTAAGGAATGCCATTCCTTAGGTTTCAGTCCTCCATTACAGTTCGTCATGATGTATCTCTCCATGTAAGGAATGCCATTCCTTAGGTGTCAGTCCTCCATAACAGTATGTCAATGTGTATCTCTCCATGTAAGGAACTTCATTCCTTAGGTGTCAGTCCTCGATACCAGCCTGTCAAGGTGTATCTCTCTTTGAAAGGCACTTCTATTTTTTAAGTGTCATTCGTCCAATGTGTTGTTGTATCTCCCTATGTAAGACGCTTCCATTCCTTAGATGTTAGTCCTTCCTACCATTCTGTGTATTTTCAACAATTACAGTTTTTCTTCTAGTGTCAATTTGCTTTTTATTTGTTCGCAATAAACAAAATGGCTACTTTTACAGGTCTGTTCAGAGATCAGCAGAAAGAATAATTAAGTCGCACAATCGTGGAGAGACATGCAGTATTAAAAAGAAACTTCAGGGAATTACATCTTTTGAAACCCAAAACAGTATGAAATGCCGGATCCCTGTACTTTATGCTGAAGCAGAAGCAATAAATGAGCAACAGATACAATTGCAACCATATTTCCCACCAGCAAGTCCAAATGAGACAGAGTACCACATTCTCAAGTTCTACTCCTTTAACTCTGCTCTTGTCAGACATGTTTTGCAGAATATTGGCATCACAGTGGACTTTCCATTCCGTGTCACTGAAAGCGAACATGCGATCATCACACTTGCATCAAAGGCTCCGTTACTGCTAATGGGTCGCAGTGGTACAGGTTATTAGAATTTATAGTACATACAATTATTCAGACAAATTTCAGTGTTGTACAGGCATTAACAGTGATTTAATATGACAGACCACATGTTAGAGGAATTAAGCTTCTGGTACAGTTCTGTGGAACAAGATTTGACTACATGTAAAATCTTCTGAAAATATTAGAGTATTTAAGAAGAGATATCATGAGGATGTATGTGTTTCTAATTGATAATGGAATTTAGTATTTCCTCATGTACCTCATACAAAAAAACAAGTAAACTTGAATTTTATCCTTTGGTATATACATTCAAAAGGCACTTAGTATTAGCTTTGTAATTAGCTTTGTTTGAATATGTTGGTTCATCACAGTCAGCTATGTTTTGCCTTAAGGACCATTTCTCAGGTATTTTTCCTCGAGGACCATTTCTCAGGTATTTTTCCTCGCAGCTACTTAGTGATGCAGTTTGGCATAAGAACGCCTCTTAATGCAACAAATCCCAATAAATTTAATTTAGTTTGACCTCTTCATCATTGTCTCAGTGCCAGTCTTGTGATAACTTCAGTCACATTTTTGGCGTCATGGTTTTTTGTGTGTGTTGTGTTGAATAACGGCATCATATTACCATACTTGGATAACTTTGGCTGGTTTCGCATGAACCATCAACATATTTTTGATTATTTTTGTTCAATATACATGTATATGATTGATCTCTTTTACCAGGAAAGACAACCTGTTGCCTCTACCGTATGTGGTCACAGTTTAATTCATACTGGACAATGGTCAAGGAATCTGCTGTTCCCCTTCTACCTCGTACTGTAGACTACATACATTGTAAGGAAAGAGGGAAAGAAGATGGAATGGATGAAAATGACTTGAGTAATAAAGATACAGCAAATGGTTTGCACCATTTTGAAAAGATAAGATCTTATTTGATGGATAAATAATTATTGTTCTTAGACGTTTCCAAATTATTCAATTTGTTAATATCAGTAATACACTGAAGAAATTATAAAATCTTTTATGATATCACCATGTTATGTTTGCCCCAGTATAGATGCTTTACCAGCAGATTTTTGAATAGGAGGAAATAAAAATGATGTCTTATTTTCCAAGATCTTGGGACATATTCTATTTCTATTTTCAGTTTGAAAATATTGTATGTAATTGATTTTTAATTTTTTAACAGTTACCTTTGGTTGATAGCCAGTACTGTGCTGAAGTGCTGTTAATTGATACTAAATACATGCATTCCTTTCAGTTGTTGTGTTAATGGAAAAAATATATTTTCAAATATATGCTACCAGTAAAGTCCTTACGTATAAATTCCATGTACCTAGCACAGTAGTACAGTAATAAGTGTTACAGCAGTACGTTAATAAGAGAAGCAGTGCAATAATTGATGCAATAGTACAGAAATCAGTGCAGTAGTACAGTAATAAGAAAAGTAGTGCAGTAATTTATGCAGTAGTACACAGAAATCAGTGCAGTTGTACAGTAACAAGAAAAGTAGTGCAGTAATTTATGCAATAGTACACTAGTACATAAATCAGTGCAGTTGTACAGTAACAAGAAAGGTAGTGCATTAATTTATGCAATAGTACACTAGTACAGAAATCAGTGCAGTTGTACAGTAACAAGAAAAGTAGTGCAGTAATTTATGCAATAGTACACTAGTACAGAAATCAGTGCAGTTGTACAGTAACAAGAAAAGTAGTGCAGTAATTTATGCAATAGTACACTAGTACAGAAATCAGTGCAGTAGTACAGTAATAAGAAAAGTAGTGCAGTAATTTATGCAATAGTACAGTAAAAAGAGAAGTAGTGCAGTAATTGATGCAATAGTACACTAATACAGTAATCAGTGCAGTCGTACAGTAATAAGAGAAGTAATGCAATACTTTATACAATTCTACAGTAGTACAGTAATCAGTTCAGTAGTACAGTAATAAGAGTGCTGTAGTAATTGATGCAGTAACACAGTAGTACAGTAATAAGTGTTAAAGCAGTACATTAATAAGAGAAGCAGTGCAATAATTGATGCAATAATACACTAGTACAGTAAGCAATGCAGTAGTACAGTAATAAGAAAAGTAGTGCAGTAATTGATGCAGTAGTACATATATCAGTACAGTTCGACAGTAATCAAAGTAGTATTAGATAGGAAACTTAATCTCAAGCTTAAAATCACATAATTTAGTGGTTATTTTTAGTGGTACTTGGAGAGTGTTACATTATTACGATTAAGTAGGGAGATACATGTTTAGAAAATTCATAAAGTTTTACCTTTGATTATCGTGGTAGTTGATCTTTAATACTGTAAGAATTTCAAAATGTTGAATTTGAGCTTAAATTTCATGCGCTAAACATATTGGCATGTGATTTCGTTTCCATGGACTGTAGTTGCTGGTAATACAGCAAAGGAGAATTCCAGTTCCCAATACAACCACATCCATCAGATCTTTGTCACCAAAAATTTTGTTCTGTGTAAAGAGGTGAAGAAGAACTTCCGTCAGCTGAGCCATGCATGTGATATCGTCAAAGACCATTTCAATCGAGAGGCAGATAATCTACCAAGCAGGCTTCAGGATGTGGATGAGTTTTTGTTCCCACTGTTTCCCACATCTCGACAGCTCCTGCTAATGCTGGATGCATCGATTGGTGCCCCGTATTTTTTTGAAAGGAAGGAGGATGGTAGTTTGAAGGTAGGGTTACATATTGGACTTAAATCTCTATGGCCTATGTTTTCTCCATTAGGAATGTAAGCTTGTATGTGTCTTTGTATTTGTGTGTATGTGTGTGCATGATGAATCAGAAATATAATGGATCTGGTTTTTCACATTCTTTCCATTTGTTTGGTGTTATTTTGTTGTATTTTCTGTACATATTTTAAAACAATGTGAATCAAGGTGCAGTTTAGATAAATACACTAATTCATTTCTGCATTGATGATGTGTGCTTGTTACATTTTCATTAATTTGGGGGTGGGTGTAAATTGGCAAGATTTTAATATTTCCTTGATATGTTTTTTTCATGACATAAATTGCAGCCAATAACAGAAGAAAAGAAATAAAGAAATAACTACTGAAAAGTGGGCTTTTGAATTTCAGAAGAAAATGATACATGGATACTGTCCTAATAGGGACAAAATTATGTCATGGATATTGTCCTTATATGGACAAAATGATACATAGATACTGTCCTAATAGGGACAAAATTATGTCATGGAAATTGTCCTTATATGGACAAAATGATACATAGATACTGTCATAATAGGGACAAAATTATGTCATGGATATTGTCCTTATATGGACAAAATGATACATGGATACTGTCATAATAGGGACAAAATTATGTCATGGATATTGTCCTTATATGGACAAAATGATACATGGATACTGTCATAATAGGGACAAAATTATGTCATGGATATTGTCCTTATATGGACAAAATGATACATGGATACTGTCATAATAGGGACAAAATTATGTCATGGATATTGTCCTTATATGGACAAAATGATACATGGATACTGTCCTAATAGGGACAAAATTATGTCATGGATATTGTCCTTATATGGACAAAATGATACATGGATACTGTCATAATAGGGACAAAATTATGTCATGGAAATTGTCCTTATATGGACAAAATGATATATGGATACTGTCTTAATAGGGACAAAATTATGTCATGGATATTGTCCTTATATGGACAAAATGATATATGGATACTGTCCTAATAGGGACAAAATTATGTCATGGATATTGTCCTTATATGGACAAAATGATACATAGATACTGTCCTAATAGGGACAAAATTATGTCATGGAAATTGTCCTTATATGGACAAAATGATATATGGATACTGTCCTAATAGGGACAAAATTATGTCATGGATATTGTCCTTATATGGACAAAATGATACATAGATACTGTCATAATAGGGACAAAATTATGTCATGGAAATTGTCCTTATATGGACAAAATGATACATGGATACTGTCCTAATAGGGACAAAATTATGTCATGGAAATTGTCCTTATATGGACAAAATGATACATGGATACTGTCCTAATAGGGACAAAATTATGTCATGGATATTGTCCTTATATGGACAAAATGATATATGGATACTGTCTTAATAGGGACAAAATTATGTCATGGATATTGTCCTTATATGGACAAAATGATACAAAAATACTGTCATAATAGGGACAAAATTATGTCATGGATATTGTCCTTATATGGACAAAATGATATATGGATACTGTCCTAATAGGGACAAAATTATGTCATGGATATTGTCCTTATATGGACAAAATGATACAAAAATACTGTCATAATAGGGACAAAATTATGTCATGGATATTGTCCTTATATGGACAAAATGATACATGGATACTGTTGTAATAGGGACAAAATTATGTCATGGATATTGTCCTTATATGGAAAAAATGATACAAAAATACTGTCATAATAGGGACAAAATTATGTCATGGATATTTTCCTTATATGAACAAAATGATACATACATACTGTCATAATAGGGACAAAATTATGTCATGGATATTGTCCTTATATGAACAAAATGATACATAGATACTGTCCTAATAGGGACAAAATTATGTCATGGATATTGTCCTTATATGGACAAAATGATACAAAAATACTGTCATAAT
This sequence comes from Unio pictorum, assembly GCA_030141615.1. Taxonomy (NCBI): domain Eukaryota; kingdom Metazoa; phylum Mollusca; class Bivalvia; order Unionida; family Unionidae; genus Unio; species Unio pictorum. The sequence goes on from JARLTB010000297.1 coordinate 442,249, forward strand.
AGGGACAAAATTATGTCATGGATATTGTCCTTATATGAACAAAATGATACATAGATACTGTCCTAATAGGGACAAAATTATGTTATGGATATTGTCCTTATATGGGCAAATGATACATAGATACTGTGCTAATATGGATATAATGTGACACTATTCTAATATTCATATTCATAATATGGATATAATGTGACACTATTCTAATATTCATATTCATAATATGGATATAATGTGACACTATTCTAATATTCATATTCATAATATGGATATAATGTGACACTATTCTAATATTCATATTCATAATATGGATATAATGTGACACTATTCTAATATTCATTCCTATAGTTTCAGGGGCAGGCATGTGGGGCATATTGACACATGTCAATTTGCAATGACTTGTCAATGGGCATTTAGCAATATAACTCTTTATTTGTTAATGTGCTACCTATGTGCAAACTTTAAGGATCTTAAACTAAATACAATTTCATTGTTACGTACAGGAAGATATACAGGGGTGGGCAGATGGTGATGGTCCTCTTAGCAGATTCCCGCTATTAGATGAGGATCCTGATGTGGAGAAAGAGGAGGCATATGTTGAAAGGCATGATGGTGTTGGAACTGATCAGGTATATTACATTCATGAAAAGTGAGTTTCAGAAGGGATTGTATTACAAGCAGGTAAAATTAGTGGAACTGGCAGAAGGATTGGATATAATCTTGTCACATTGATCTTCTCTCTGTCATCTGTCAATCAGTATTTGATATTATTTGCACAGTCACCAAACTTACCAAGAAAACCTGAGCTGTATTTGATAAGTAAATATTTGACTTATTTTTCAGAATGGCATCACTGTTACTGGTCTACCTTGAAAAGTATATTACTTAAGATATAGATGCCCCAAGTGGCCGAGTTGTCTTAGTGATCTCTGTTACGGATCACTGTCATCTCAACTCTGCGTGGGTTTGAGTCTCAGATTGAGCCAATGTGGGTATGTGAGAAAACTTGCCAGTAGTTTCTCATAAATCGGTGGTTCTTTCCAGCAATTTTCCTGTGTTCTTCCTTCACCAATAATACTGGCTGCCGTGTATAGCCTATCGTGTGCTGAAAAATGGTGTTAAATAACAACTTAAGATATACTATACTGAAATTGACTTTTATGGGTTAAAAATAATAATCGTGTAGCTTTAGCAATCCACAGTAACTGCTTTTGTGACAGTATCGTTTGAACTGTAGAGTCAACTTTGGTCAGACTGGTTAAACATTTACTGAAGATATTTACCTCTGACAGACAGTATAAGTACATGATTGGAAAAAAATTGCTTGCATGATAATAGTACAGTTTTCTTCCAATCACACATTCTCCTCCGTTAGTTAAAAATGATTTGAGCAGGGATCTCTGGCATATATTATGGTAAAGTTTAAATTCCTGGTTCATTAGTTTAATAAGGTGCTGAAAACAAGTTGTATGAATATGTTGTATTATTAATGTTAACTGAAGCTTAGACATTATTATCTCAAATAAGACCATATGTAAATGTGTGTGTATCAGTGATTCTTTTTGGACATGTGTTAAAGATAAACATTAAAGCTGAAATTGTTGCTTTCAGAGCAAAATGGACCCTAGACGTGAAGTGACATATGAAGTATTTCTGGAGGAGGTGTGGCCACAAACAAAAACTATAATGAAGCATCGTTATCACCCATCTCTAGTTTGGACGGAAATAATGTCTTTTATCAAAGGATCATTTGAGGCCCTTTCCAAGTCTTGTGGATACCTTAGCATAGAGGAATACATAGAGATTGGTCGAAAAAGAGCCCCCAATTTTTCAGGAGAAAGAGACAAAATTTATGAGTACTTCACTTGCTATGATCACTTCAAGAAGCAAAATAGACTTTTTGATGAGATGGATCTTGTTCATGATATCTACAAACGTCATCAGAATCTGAAGGTGGTTCCATGGGTTATTCATCAGATCTTTGTTGATGAGACTCAAGACTTCACTCAGGCTGAACTTTATCTTTTAATTCAGATCTGTCAGAACCCCAATGAGATGTTTTTGACTGGAGATACAGCACAGAGTATAATGCGTGGAATCTCTTTCCGATTCAGTGACCTTCAATCTCTTTTCTTCCATGCGCAACAGTCAATGCAAGCCATGGGGAAAACTGGAGCTGTTGAAGTCCCAAAACAGGTCTACCAGCTAACACACAACTACCGTTCCCATGCTGGAATTCTCTCCCTTGCATCAAGTGTCCTGGACTTACTGGTAGAATTTTTCCCCGAGTCGTTTGACCGCCTGAATAGAGATCAAGGTCTTTTCAGTGGTCCACTGCCAGTTCTACTTGATTCTTGCAGTGTTAGTGATCTTGCCCTGCTTCTGGATGGAAATCGTCGGGAGACCTCACATATTGAGTTTGGAGCTCACCAGGCCATCTTGGTGGTGAATGATGCATCTCGAGACACGATTCCAGAAGAACTCAAACTTGGAATAATCTTGACAATCTATGAGGCCAAAGGACTGGAATTTGATGATGTACTTTTGTACAACTTCTTTAAAGACTCACAGGTAGGAAGGTTGTAATGACTTATGAAGAAAATAGAAATTATATATTTTTATCAAACCTTTTAATAACAATCTACATGGAACTAGTAAAAACTCATTCTTATAATAAAATGAACACATATGTTTCTGTTGCAGGAAATATGTATATTGTGATGAAATTAGATATCTGGGGAGTGTTATGCTACAATGAACAGGGCATTGATGTTTTCCCTATAGCACTAGTTGAAACAATTAGAACTGTTAATTATAACAGAACAATCTGGCTGTGGGCATTGACCCTAGGGTCTGAGAAAACTTATCTGCTTACATGTGTCAAGTATCATGTTTTGGAACTAGACTGAATTATGGACTGGGAAAGTGGTTTTAAGAAGATTCACAGACTTGAGAGGAGAGAGGTTTTGTGGCTTTCAGTGTGAAAGGATCATTTAGATTTTCTCTCTCTGTTCTAGCGGATAGTTAGATGGTAACGCTACAGAAAGTAGAGGTTATATTGTGTAATGCAACACACAATAAAGGAGTGTACATAGTGTATATTGTAAATAAACATGTAAATAGCAGAATTATTTTATGGAGCTATTTCTGAACCCATTACGTTACAATATAAATTTAATTTTTAATGAATGCAACTTGTGTGATCTCTTTGCATTCTATAGTGTTTTGAATTCAGTTATTTCAGCAGCAGTCAAGCCAAAGTGAACGAAATTTTAAATAATTGAAAAAAATATGTTGATATCATCAGCTCTGTTATAACAATTCATTTTCAATCTCAAGGCATCCAAGGAGTGGCGTTTAGTGACAGGTTACTTGGAGCAGTTATGGAAAAATACAAATATTTCTCGTGAAGAAAATGCATCCATCACAAAGGAAAGTCTGGTAGAGATTGATGCAGGTAAACTAGCTATTTCTCATTCAGGTCACCTTGTTGAACATAGTTTTGGTTGAATTAGAGACATTTCTGTATGTTGCAGTCAAAACCATTGTTTAATAACACTAAAAAAAACTGCAGCTATATTTCTTGTAATGCCAAGTCCTCAGTCGAAGCTAAGTTATATCATTCATATAGTAATCTGACAGCAAGAAAAGAAAACACATTCCCAGACTGATGCCTTTTTATGTCTAAAATGCATAAAACGAGTCTCTTAGTCCTTGCACTCCTAAACATAAACACATATCAAGATGCTAAATTGTCCTCATGTTTGCATTTATATACCCATTTTGGTGTTGTTTGAGTCATTTTCTCCCTAAATCTTGCCATATTTGCGTGCATCTGGTTTCATTTTTCTGAGGGTCTTTTGTGCGTTACTTTGTGAAATAGTGTCTCCGTCAATTTGTACGATATTTAGAACTTATTTGGGGGTAAATATCACCTGCCCACTTTTCGTTGTGATGTTTTGTATTGTAGGTTTCTTTTCCTTCTTTGGGTTATATTTATATCCTTAGGTGTGTGTAATGTGGGCATAGGAAGGTCTCATTGGAATGCATTCTCTTTGTTTATCATGCACTTAATGGTCAGTTATCTGTGGCTGTCCTGTTTGTTGCCTGGTGGAAGAAAACATGGCATAGAGCATGGCTGAAAGTCGCTAAACTTACTGAGGAAAGAAGAGGGGTTTCAGTTCCTCTTCTTCATTTAAGATTCCTAACTTCCATTTCCAAGAGAGGTCCTGGTCACTTTCATGTATTAATGTCCAGGAGCACTTTTGGTGATTCTTAAATTACATGTGACAACTGACCCTTTCTTCGTGCCACCATTTATAACATATGGGGACATGGAGTTGGGCATTGCTAGCCTGGCTAGAAAAGAGAATTGGAGAATCAATACTTTGCCTATGTTCCCTTTTAATTCTAGTGAGATTTGATAAACCACATTACCCGATATTGAGTGTGTCATCCCCCATGACATAATGGTTCCTACTTTGGTCTTGTCCATCAAAAAGGAGGTGTGGCACTACATATCATAGATATTTGAGAAGGATTGTCAAACCTGCAGAGGGTAGATTCACATGTCCACCTCTTGCCCTTTCAGCAGTTCTGAGAAAAGCCACAATTTAATGGAAGCCAGGATGAATATATAGAATCTATGTTGGGGTTTGGACTGAGACAAAGAAATAGTAACGTGGAGAGATATATAGTGTAATCCCCACGATTAGGATTTCTTGTGTCAGTTGGGAAGATAAACATAATTATGTATTGATTATCTACTATTGTCAGTTGGAAGATAAACATATTTATGTATTGATTGATTATCTATTAATGTCAGTTGTTAAGATAAACATAATTATGTATTGATAATCTACTAATGTCAGTTTGGAAGATAAACATAATTATGTATCGATAATCTGTTAATGTCAGTTGGGAAGATAAATATAATTATGTATTGATAATCTGTTAATGTAAGTTGGGAAGATAAACATAATTATGGTTTCATTGACTTTTTAAACCTGCTCTTGTTTTTCATCCCATGATTATTTTAACAATAATCTTTCCTCCAACAACACATTTTCTCCAGGATATGAGATTTTGCAAATACCATATGAATTCAGTAAATATCCCTCCATTTAGAATAAGTGAATGAATGAAAAGCACACACACACATTTCTGAGATCTTAATAGAACCAGTAACCTTCATTATATTAATATGTGCTAATCAGGCAAGCACATGATTTCAAAATCGCATAGCAATATCAATAACCTAAGAGGCTGTGTATGCTTTTGAGCATCGGCACACTTTCCTTGATTATCTAGTTATTAAAAGCATTTATTTAGCACATTAACCCCTAGCGCTGAGTTTACAGGGCATTAAGTAGTACCCTACTTCCAAGATCTGTAACATCAAGGTCATGTATGATACACTAAAGTTGGTGGTATTATAGAAAAGCAGACAGACTTAGCTCTACAAATAATCTGGACATTTTAGCTGCACTACAGAGGGAAAACCTAATATTTGGACTCGTTTTGTTTTTCCACCCAAAATTTGCCCATGGTTGGACTCCGATTTTGTGTCAATATTTTAGACTTTATGGCTTCAGATCCACACCAGCCTGAAGTACACACAGACAACTGAACCTGTGCAAAAGGTAGGATATGCTGGATATTTTGAATAAAGAGTATTCTCCATAAAAAAAATTATGGGTCCGTTAAGCAGCAAAAAAAAAACAACAAAAAAAACAAACACTCCAGTTGTTTTACATTTTGCTCATGTGCCAGCAATCTAACCAATAGAAAACTGTTTTAGCACAATAGTCATTGATCTAATGGAAAACTGTTTTAGCACAATAGTCATTGATCTAATGGAAAACTGTTTAGCACAATAGTCATTGATCTAATGGAAAACTGTTTTAGCACAATAGTCATTGATCTAATGGAAAACTGTTTTAGCACAATAGTCATTGATCTAATGGAAAACTGTTTTAGCACAATAGTCATTGATCTAATGGAAAACTTTTTAGCACAATAGTCATTGATCTAATGGAAAACCTTTTAGCACAATAGTCATTGATCTAATGGAAAACTTTTTTAGCACAATAGTCATTGATCTAATGGAAAACTTTTTTAGCACAATAGTCATTGATCTAATGGAAAACTTTTTTAGCACAATAGTCATTGATCTAATGGAAAACTGTTTAGCACAATAGTCATTGATCTAATGGAAAACTGTTTTAGCACAATAGTCATTGATCTAATGGAAAACTTTTTAGCACAATAGTCATTGATCTAATGGAAAACCTTTTAGCACAATAGTCATTGATCTAATGGAAAACTTTTTTAGCACAATAGTCATTGATCTAATGGAAAACTTTTTTAGCACAATAGTCATTGATCTAATGGAAAACTTTTTTAGCACAATAGTCATTGATCTAATGGAAAACTTTTTTAGCACAATAGTCATTGATCTAATGGAAAACTGTTTAGCACAATAGTCATTGATCTAATGGAAAACTGTTTTAGCACAATAGTCATTGATCTAATGGAAAACTGTTTTAGCACAATAGTCATTGATCTCATGGAAAACTGTTTTAGCACAATAGTCATTGATCTTATGGAAAACTGTTTTAGCACAATAGTCATTGATCTAATGGAAAACTTTTTAGCACAATAGTCATTGATCTAATGGAAAACCTTTTAGCACAATAGTCATTGATCTAATGGAAAACTGTTTTAGCACAATAGTCATTGATCTAATGGAAAACTTTTAGCACAATAGTCATTGATCTAATGGAAAACTTTTTAGCACAATAGTCATTGATCTAATGGAAAACTGTTTTAGCACAATAGTCATTGATCTAATGGAAAACTGTTTTAGCACAATAGTCATTGATCTAATGGAAAACTGTTTTAGCACAATAGTCATTGATCTAATGGAAAACTGTTTTAGCACAATAGTCATTGATCTAATGGAAAACTGTTTTAGCACAATAGTCATTGATCTCATGGAAAACTGTTTTAGCACAATAGTCATTGATCTAATGGAAAACTGTTTTAGCACAATAGTCATTGATCAAATGGAAAACTGTTTTATCACAATAGTCATTGATCTAATGGAAAACTGTTTTAGCACAATAGTCATTGATCTAATGGAAAATTGCTTGGAAGTCAGTCTATTAGGATGTATTCAGACATTGTCCACAAAATGTGTTTCCTACTTGCATTTCATGTGAAAACAGCAAAAAGTTTCCAGGGGTTAATGTGTTAACAACTGCACTGTTGTCATGAGGTGGTTATATGACATATCTTGTTTTATGTGAAGAGTGGTACTATCTCTGATACTGCATGCAGTTCTAATTCATTTTATTGTGTCATTGTAATAATTTACAATCCCTGCCATTGTGCAGATAATTGAAAAGAAAACATTTGATCATTAATCACTGAAAGTTATTGATTAAAACATTTCTTGTTGAACCACAAGCATTGTAATCATAGATACTGTCCTCATGTACAATCGGCCATCAATTAAAAATAAATACCAGCATTACACAAATGTCAGAAATAAGATCCTAATCAATTTCCAGGAATTGTGTATGATAATTGGGTTCTCATTGTTTGCAACACCAAGAATAAAAACTTTTTACACCTGTCAATGCTCAATAATGTATCACACTATACAGTTATAGCCATTTAAAGTTAAAAGGGGTTTTATTTTTAATTTGGAATTATTATGTAATTGATAGAGGTGACAAGTATTTATATTTAATGGTGAAGATCAAGTTTGTATGTTGGTTTAACAATATGACTGTCTTTCTTTTAGCTGTGCTTCAACAGAAGGGGCGACCTCGACCCTTAACCTTTGATCCCACCCAGCACAAGGTGCTAAACTCAGAGCTCAAGCACCTGTATACAGCCATCACAAGAGCACGGGTCAATGTATGGATTTTTGATGAGGATCTTGAGAAAAGGGCACCAATGTTTGAGTACTTCAAGGCACTAAAACTTGTCAGATGTTCCAGTGTGAAAGAGTTCAATAAAGCCAGTAAGTTTAATAACCTCCTTTAAGATACAGTACCTTTCAAAGCAAGAAGTAAATTGAGATATTGGTATTTCTTGATTGCCTGGCTTTGGCAATGAGAATTGTTTATCCATAATAGGAGATCATGCTCTTACTATCAGCTGATTGACTGATTATTAAATCCAGTTTAAATCAATTAATGTAATGACACAGGTTAATGACAAATCCAGTTTAAATCAAGTAATTAATGACAGGTTAATGACAAATTCATTTTAAATCAATTAATGTAATCACGCAGTTTAATGACAAATCCAGTTTTAATCAACCAATGTAATGACACAGGTTAAGGAAAAATCCAGTTTTAATCAACCAATGTAATGACACAGGTTAATGACCAATCCAGTTTTAATCATCCAATGTAATGACACAGGTTAATAACAAATCCAGTTTAAATCAATTAATGTAATGACACAGGTTAATGACAATTCCATTTTAAATCAATTAATGTAATCACACAGTTTAATGACAAATCCAGTTTAAATCAACCAATGTAGTGACACAGGTTAATGACCAATCCAGTTTTAATCAACCATTGTAATGACACAGGTTAATGACCAATCCAGCTTTAATCAACCAATGTAATGACACAGGTTAATGACAAATCCATTTTAAATCAATTAATGTAATCACACAGTTTAATGACAAATCCAGTTTAAATCAACCAATGTAGTGACACAGGTTAATGACAAATCCAGTTTTAATCAACCAATGTAATGACACAGGTTAATGACCAATCCAGTTTTAATCAACCAATGTAATGACACAGGTTAATGACAAATTCATTTTAAATCAATTAATGTAATCACGCAGTTTAATGACAAATCCAGTTTTAATCAACCAATGTAATGACACAGGTTAAGGAAAAATCCAGTTTTAATCAACCAATGTAATGACACAGGTTAATGACCAATCCAGCTTTAATCAACCAATGTAATGACACAGGTTAATGACAAATCCATTTTAAATCAATTAATGTAATGACACAGTTTAATGACAAATCCAGTTTAAATCAACCAATGTAGTGACACAGGTTAATGACAAATCCAGTTTTAATCAACCAATGTAATGACACAGGTTAATGACCAATCCAGTTTTAATCAACCAATGTAATGACACAGGTTAATGACAAATTCATTTTAAATCAATTAATGTAATCACGCAGTTTAATGACAAATCCAGTTTTAATCAACCAATGTAATGACACAGGTTAAGGAAAAATCCAGTTTTAATCAACCAATGTAATGACACAGGTTAATGACCAATCCAGTTTTAATCATCCAATGTAATGACACAGGTTAATAACAAATCCAGTTTAAATCAATTAATGTAATGACACAGGTTAATGACAATTCCATTTTAAATCAATTATTGTAATCACACAGTTTAATGACAAACCCAGTTTAAATCAACCAATGTAGTGACACAGGTTAATGACCAATCCAGTTTTAATCAACCATTGTAATGACACAGGTTAATGACCAATCCAGCTTTAATCAACCAATGTAATGACACAGGTTAATGACAAATCCATTTTAAATCAATTAATGTAATCACACAGTTTAATGACAAATCCAGTTTAAATCAACCAATGTAGTGACACAGGTTAATGACAAATCCTGTTTTAATCAACCAATGTAATGACACAGGTTAATGACCAATCCAGTTTTAATCAACCAATGTAATGACACAGGTTAATGACAAATCCAGTTTAAATCAATTAATGTAATGACACAGGTTAATGACAAATCCAGTTTAAATCAACCAATGTAATGACACAGTTTCATGACAAATCCAGTTTAAATCAACCAATGTAATGACACAGGTTACTGACAAATCCAGTTTTAATCAACCAATGTTGATTAAAACAACCAATGTAGTGACACAGTTTAAATCAACCAATGTAGTGACACAGGTTAATGACAAATCTAGTTTTAATCAACCAATGTAATGACACAGGTTAAGGAAAAATCCAGTTTTAATCAACCAATGTAATGACACAGGTTAATGACAAATCCAGTTTAAATCAATTAATGTAATGACACAGGTTAATGACAAATCCAGTTTAAATCAACCAATGTAATGATGCAGGTTAATGACCAATCCAGTTTTAATCAACCAATGTAATGACACAGGTTAATGACAAATCCAGTTTTAATCAACCAATGTAATGACACAGGTTAATGACAAATCCAGTTTAAATCAACCAATGTAATGACACAGTTTAATGACAAATCCAGTTTAAATCAACCAATGTAATGACACAGTTTAATGACAAATCCAGTTTAAATCCACCAATGTAATGACACAGGTTAATGACAAATCCAGTTTTAATCAACCAATGTAATGACACAGGTTAATGACAAATCCTGGAAATCTTGTTAGCATGTTTACAAACTGAGACCTCTGTATTTTCAATTTTGTGTCTAGTTGCAACATATGGCCTTCAAATAACTCAGATGAACAGGATCGTTGGAGTAGATTTCTCTGTGATAAAGACTGTCATCTTAAATATAGTTAAATTGTGTAAAGTTACTCCCAGACCATTTAGACACCTTGATGTGGTCTCTGACCATCTCAAAAGTCTTGCTAGAGATATTGTGTCAAATCCACAAAATATTGATTTAAAAAATGTAGTTATTTCTGTCCATAATTAGATGGCAAGATTAGAATATCAATTGGCAATGCAACAGTTGTTCATTTTTATACATGTTTTGAACTTGTTTACTTTATGGTTTGAAAAAACATAGTGCTAATAAACACATAAACTACATAAGTTTTTTGATGAAACATATATAATGTCTATTTAGTTTCTTTATTTTCACATGTAAAAATTAGTCTTCAAATCAGAAATCAGTGAGTTATTGGTTTTAAATTAGCAGTGAGTTATTGGTTTTAAATTAGTTGAATTCCATTCAACAAGTTGAAGAGAAGAAAAAACATTCTGACAATGACATGACTTAGGTTTTTGGTTTCAGTGTTGGTGATAATAAAATTATGCTTTGAATGCATTTAACATTTAACCTGACTGGTGCACATGCATAACAAATACAGTGAATGAATCTACTTCAAAAACATTTCTTTTTCTAAAGAAATACTACTTGTACATTTTGTTCTAGCTAGCATATCTTTATAACAGGACATCTCAAACAATTTCTGTTTTCTTCTATCCTTGATATAAATTCAAGGTCAAATAGTATGATTAAGAATTTTGTATTGAATTTACACTTGTTTGTGAACTTGTGATACCAAACATAAGAACATAGTCTTGGTATGAAATGGTACAAGTCGTATCATTAATGGTGGTGTTACATCACTAAGGAATGAGACAAAGGGAAAGAAAACATGATAAGAATAGACAGAGTTCTGCAAGTATTGAAAAGTATTGAAAACAAAATTAACTGAGATAGCATAGAATCAGAAAGGATAAAGGAGTCATAGATGAAACATTACGGTACTATTAATGGAAAACAGGACAGGTAGTACTATCATATAAATGGTGTTGGGGGAAAACCTAGACAGAAAAAGATATGAGGTTATAAATTAGTTGGCAAGTGACTGAGGACTTGAAGATGAAATTATGAATACTATCTTTTCTTGCAAATAACATTGACTGCAATACACAGATTCAAATATAAAAATGCCCAAAGCAAGCAAAATGAAATTTTTCAATTGTGCTGAGAGATTTTAATGTTCTCAAGGTTGGATAATCTTTGAGGTACCACAAAGTGGATTCTACGTGACTTTTGAACCGATATGAAACATGGGCAAGTGTAAACTGATCAAAATTGCTCACATGAATTAAAAGCTCTTGAAAAGGAGGAAAAGGAACTTTAGATTTACCATGCCTCTTAAAACAGGAGGAGAATGGCATGACCCTGGCAGAGAAGAGAAGACAGAAAATGCCCAGAAAAATTGGAGTTTTTAGTTCAGTTGCATTTTTTAAATAACTGAAACAAACATTCATCTGTCTTGAAAAATTAGATGAATAGGTGAATGATTATTTAAGCACTAAAGATTTACAAAAATACAGCTTTCAAACAACAGTTTGAAAATACAAGTTATTTACATTTTCTTTACCAGGATATTTTCTTGTTGTTGAAATCTGATGTAAGATATTAGATGTTATCATCTGTGTTTTGATTCTTTCAGAAGAGAAAGATCTTCAGGCTGATAGTGTTTCTTCAGAACATGGGCGTAAGTACCAATAATATCCTGCTAGCTTTTTGCCTTCCTTACTTTTTCTTTTTTTTTATTGGTTTTGTTTTCCATTTATTTACATTCAGTTGCTTTTGTAACAAAGCTATGGCTTCAGTATGGCTAGGTAAAGTTTTAGTTTCCTTTATTGCAGATAAATTGAACTGACTTTGAACAGTTGATATATATTTTCACATTTAACATAAGCATAATTATACTTGTTTCTATGTGTTCTTTGAAAATTTCTTATCATATCTGAAATGCAGTACAAATTGTTTAAAGGTAATCTCAAGAAATGATGACACAATATACCAGTATGATGTTAATGAGAAATTTCAGTGGCTTTTCATTTTATAATCATAAATTTAATAAATATTGTGTTGTGGACATTTTTAATTTAATTTAGATTTTTTTTACTTGATTTTTGGATTTCACCCTTTAATAAACTTTTTTTTACTGCAAGAGTTTAAGTTGCAGTTGTAGTTTTTGTAGGGTTTAACGCAACTTTTCAGCACACGACAGGATATACATTGCAGGCCAGTAATGGTGGAGGAAGAACCCGGGAAAACCCCTGGAAAGAATCACTGACCCATGAGAAGCTACTGGCAAGCTTTCTCACAAACCCACACTAGCCGAATCTTAGACTCGAACCCACGCAGACAGGGGTGAGATGGCAGTGATCCGTAATGGAGAGCGCTTTAGGCCACTCAGGGCCCCAAGAGTTTAAAAGTAATCAGTGATGCTGGAATCGAAGTTATTCTTGATATGTATTTCCTTTTTGTTTCTCTTCTTAAATGAGCATAAGAACATGATAAAATTTAAAGATGGGATGTTGCAACTTTTATCTTGCCATTATATACACTGTCAGTAATCATTACAAGACTTACCTTATACAAAACCTTCACTAATGAATATAAAACTTGAAATAGTGAGACCTTCATTAACAGGGATGAAACTTGCCATTGTGAACTCTTTAATGATCAATACAAAACTTGCCATTTCAACTCATTCAGTAATCAATAAAAACCTGCCATTATAACACCTTTACTAATCAATATATGATTGATTATAATAACCTTATCAAAAAAAAAAAACCTGCCATAATAATACCTGTACTCATCAATAATATACAGTTATAATAACCTTCAGTAATCAATATAAAATGTGCCATTATAACACCTCATTGATCAAGATGAAAAATGGATGTCCAGAATGAAAAATATACATTTAGCTTGATGTATTACTGACATGGATATTCTTGAGAGAGACATATATATCCCAGATTAGAGAAGATCTTTAGAACTCACCAATCAGGTACCAGTATTCTATGAGAAAAGTTTTGAACATTAATCTATATTGGTGACCTGCTTACACATATGACCTGCTTATATATATATATATATATATATATATATATATATATATATATATATATATATATATATCTTTTTATAAGAACAAGAAATTCAAACTCACAATGTTTTCAAGTGCATGTTATTACCAGTAAATTCATTTAACATAAAAATTGTCTGATACCGATAAATGCACTTTTAGAACATTTCCCTGAAACAATACGCACCTGAATTGACTACATTTTGTTTTGAAATGTAGAACCAGTTGGTTATGTTAATAGCATATTCAGGTTAGTGTTTTTGCAGGAGTTTCTCCAGTTTCATAATCAGAATAGAGTTCCACAGTAAGTGAATGTAAATTTTTTGCCAAATGCATCACCGCATTGTAACTTAAATGCTTTTCATTTTGTTATTGCCAAGATTATATATATATATATATATATATATATATATATATATGAAAAAGAATATGCCTAGATTGGTTTTGGTGAGATATTGTCTTAACCATTATAATTAGAAAAGTAAATTGCAAGGAATTCTTACAATCTTACAATAGTTTATGTTGATTTTGGGATCTGTGGGTACTATTTGTAACAGAATTGTTACTGAGTGGATGATGGATCAAATGAACAACTCAAACACAATATGTGAAAGATGATGTAAATTTATGAAATAAATTATTAATGAAAAATAATGATGTATCAACATAATAACTCGTGCGTTCAACCCACAATCACACTTCACAACCATTCACAATTTGAAAATAAAATTAAATATTAATTCAAAATGAACACAGATCCAAGGAACCTCCTGGACTGCACAAATGTTTCAAATACAAGGAAACCTTTACAAAAATTATATTATCACACATATGAATTGCGATAAACCTCAAATCGTATTATTGCACGTATGAATTGCGATAACAAGTACAAACATCTATATGTATTAAGTCAAGTTTCTAACTGTTCTTGAGATTCATGTAATTCCTTGGAATACTACAGAGATTCAAAGTAACTCCATGCAAATATATCAATGCATTCAGTTGTAACCACAATTGAAACACATATGCATCTCGACCCTGTACAACCGTATGATTCACCAACTGTTGAATCACCGCATAGCTTCTCTGAATACCTAGGGTTGACCCAATACTTTTATCGGCCGCTTGCCCTTCACGGATCCACTACAGTTATACGTCACACTAACGTACAGACAGCATACAGCACCTATTAGAACCACCGGTCCCAAACATTTAGATGTTACCCCAGACGTTTACACCTCTAGACAGCTCCTGACACTCGGACATTTAGACTTCTAGATAGTTCTGGATATTTACACATCTCGACAGATATCCTAAGACATCATGATATCCTGTTCACACCAGATACAAATGTAGACGGACAGATAGTCTGACAGACAGACAGTCAGACACCTCAATTTGATCACACAATCAAATAGCACAATCAAACAGCACAATCATGGCACAATCACGGAACAATCAAACAGCACAATCACGGCACAATCAACTACAATAAAGAAACCAAACTAATAATAGTTGTTTCTAAAACAATCTAAAATTTAGATTACGCTATTGCATTTAAAGTCTAATAGTGACTAGTAATTCCAAATATTCAACGGTTTAAATCTGCATTGTAATAAAGGCATCATTACATGAAATGATAAACTGAATAAAATTCACTTTAAATAAAACGAAATATAAATTTAACACTCACCCCTTTGGCTGGAAAAAGAAAATGACGAGCTATCTCACCTTTGACAAGATACTTTTGACTCGTAATCTTTTTAGAAATTTTCTGCCTTATATGTCCCCAAATAGGTGAGCAGAATTCAGGGCAAAATTCTCGTGCACCCCGTGATTATAATGTTCCTGACTTCAAGTGATTTCCAGCCAGGTACATGTAAGGCGCTACACGTCGCTTACCTTGAAAAACACTTGTTCACCCCAGGTAACGCATGTACGACGAAACAAAAATGGTGAAATTAGTTTGTATCCAAGAAGAAATAAATTCAATTTTTGCCTAATTCTATGACACCATTATTCTATTCAAAGGCAAATTATATAACATAGTCCTAACATTTTGCTATACAATATATTTATAATAAATAATTTCTTTGTATTATGTCACTAAATGTGTGATACTTTGTCTCTTTTTATCTCTCTGTCCACTCTCTCTCTCTCTTTCTGTCTCTCTCACGCACCTCGAAAGATTGAAATGTTCTAATGTTCAGTTTTCACAATTTAGAAACCTACAGTCCAAGTTAGATGGAATATTGTTCTGATGTATCTATTAAGTCAATTTTATAAAAAAATTAAGAAAGAAATTGAACAAAACAAATATGGTATGTTTGTGTTTCTCATTAATATAATCAGAGATGATTGAATACACATTAGTTGTATGGCAAAAACTGATGTTATCTTAGAGCCCTGAAAGTTCATTATGGCCATTAACGATTTGCTTCAAGAATACCTGCTGGTTTTTAAGTTTTAAATCTGTTGGAAAAATAATATTTTATATCAGAACAAAGCAAACCATCCAAATTTAGATCATGCTGTCAAGTGAGTTTTATTTGACTTGCTTGTTTCATCAGTTTTAATTAAGCTTTTATGAGACATCAATTAGCTGAATTATAATTTGGCTTTTGATGCTAAAATCTTCGAATAATATATTATAATATGATTTAGATTCATCTCATATCTTAATTCATCCAGATCAATTTGAAAAAGTGTTTGCTGAAAAGTCCAGCCCAGCTGACTGGGTTCAAAGGGGTGAATATTTTATGCAGAATGCCTTGTATGAGGTGGCAGCTAAATGCTTTGGGATGGCAGGAGAGCCTTTGAAACAAAAGGTTGCACTTGCCCACCAGAGGGCACATGTTGCTTCACAGTTAAAAGACAATCCTCAGGCCATGTGTGAAGAATTTATGAAGGCAGCAGAGCTGTACCTGGAGTGCGACAAACCTGCCAATGCAGCACGTTGTCTTCATAATGCAAAAGAGAGGGAGTTGGCAGCTCAGATTTTTGAGAAACTTGGACAGGTATTCTGTCATTAACCCTAGTAGTGTTGTGTTGTTTTTTAATATGCAATGGCTTATACAAAACTTCTTAACAGTTTATTATTTTTGTTATGTAGTCACCATCTTACCTATCTAAAACATTATACCTAGCATTATCCTGATGATGTTCAGAAAACAAATGGATAAATATGGCTTACCACAATACATATGCCAAATTGTAGATATGTGGTTGTTCTTGTTTGTCTTAAAGATTATGTGCATCTTCATGGTCTCCTAGAAACATATAAATGAATCATGACGATAGCTGAAGAAATGCAACTAATTTTACGGGGAAAAAGTTGCTGCTTTTATCTTGAATGTGCCCATATATGTAAAACACTGACAATATAGTCATGACTCAGTAGTATTTCTGTTTTTGTTTCCTTTCTAAATGCTTAAAATATGATTTGAAATGTTTTATGTACAGAAACAGTGTGACTGATATGAGGAACAGAGTTGTCTTGGTATCCAGGTAAGAGCCAGATAGGTGAAAGACATGAAGTACAGTAAAACCTGTCTTAAGAGACCACTGCTATGAGAGACAACCTGTCTTGAGAGAATAAGTTCTCCATGTACAGATTTATTGATTATATAGTGTTATAACCTATATATATACTATATACATGTAGTGTTATTACAGTAGTCTAAATAGAGTCTTGAAATCAATCCTTCTGCCAAAACATAATGGTCTCTCATGACAGGTGTTCTCTCATAACAAGTCATAACACTATATAATCAATAAATCTGTACATGGAGAACCTATTCTCTCAAGACAGGTGGTCTCTCATAACAGTGGTCTCTCAATACAGGTTTTACTGTATAAAATATAGGCAGGAAGAAATAAACTTAAAATTAGATAAGGAATAAAGTAGATGATCATTTTTAAATATTCAGTGTTAACATCATTGGTTGCTTTAAGCAGGTGGTTGATAAATGCAGGTGCCTTGTAAAGGAAAAATATAAGAGACTAAAACGGGTCATCTTGTGAACGTGATAATGTTTCTAATGTAACATATATTTCAGTTTGAGAGGGCAGGAGAAATATATCGTCGACTGAGGCTACCTCTGGCAAGCAGCAGATGCTATGAGCTTGTGGGAAATTTCAACCGTGCAGTGGAGGTTCTGTGTGAGAATGAAAATTACGACATGGCCATCGATACACTCAGGAGATACAGAATGGAGACAGAGGTATTCAACTTTAAGTTTATAAATTTTTCACTATGGTTTTATTAAATTTGAAGGAAATAAGAATAAAGTACATTGTTTATAAAAATAAAGAATCTGTAATATTTTTATGTTTTCAGGTGAATTTATTTTAATTATTTAATTTATTGCTAATGGTTACATTACTATTTTAGAATTTCATGAGACATCAACTGTAGTCAAGATTTGTCATGAATCAAGGACCTGTTCGGTCAGACATAAATTCGGCAAATCAGATTTTCAAACTATTCGCCAGCAGACAGCTATTAGACATGGAACCAGATTTGTCTATAATGGCATTAATCAAGAGAAAATTGTTTTTATTTTTCTTTAATTTGAATTGATATTACATTTAATTCAACATTTTACTGATATGTTTGATATGTTCAGTCCATGTATATTATCTACCAAAACTCCAATTTGTCTATCATGACAGACCATTTGCAAAATTTGTATCCTTCCATGGATCACTATCAAGATTTGTCCCTTTTTGTCTTGTTGAGATCAGTAATATTTTAGTTTTACCAGTATTTACCACCATGCCATTGCATGTGCACTAGTTTTCCAGTTTGTTTAGGACATCCTGTAAAGAAATTTTGAGTTCATGCTTTGTTTTGGATGTCTGTATAGAGATCTGTATGTGATATCGAGTCTCTTAGTAAAAGTGGTAGGTCATTAATAAATAAAATAAATAGTAATGGACCTAGAATTGAGCCTTGTGGTACTCCATATCTAATTGTTTCAGGTTCAGAGATAACATTATTTTATAAACAATTATGTTGTGTTATAAACAATTATGTTGTGTTATAAACAATTATGTTGTGTTATAAACAATCATGTTGTGTCATAAACAATTATGTTGTGTTATAAACAATTATGTTGTGTTATAAACAATTATGTTGTGTTATAAACAATTTTCATCACATTGGTAACTTTTCAGTTTTATCAAAAGGATTTTATAATCCACTATGTCAAAAGCTTTCCTGAAATCTACAAAATTCAGATCCTATTATTTTACCTTGGTCAAGTGCTTGAAGCCATTTATCAGTTAGCAAACTCAAGGCAGTCTCACATGAATGTTTCTGTGTAAAGCCTGGTTGATTAGGGTGTAACAGCAAGTGTTTGGTTACATATGACAAGAATGAGTCAAAGACATGTTTTTCAATCCATTTTGACAAGTTTGACATTGGTTAGTAGTTATCAGCATCATCCTTAGAACCAGATTTTGTGAATATGAGTTACTTTTGCAGTTTTCCATATTTTGGGGACAGATGAGGTTGCAATACTTAAATTGATTATGAATGTTATGCTATCTGAAATAGCCGAGGCAGAAAATTTAATGAGTCGTGTACCAGTTTGATCAAGTACTGTAGTTTTCTTGGTATGAAGTTCACTGAGACATTTTTTAACAAAGTTGTTTTTATACTGATGGGATAGAGAAACATACATGTACCTCCTTAGAGATTTAGCTGTTGCATAACTTTTTCAGTTCATTAAAGTTGTTTTACGTTTGTGGTAATATTGGTGAAAAAATCATTGAAAACATTTGCAGTGTCACTGTCATCAGTTACTATGGTGTCATTTACCAGAAGTGTGTGAATTTTGTTTTGTCTGATCATTGTGTGTTCCTCCAGTGAGTTCATTGAAGGCTATCCAAATAGAGTTTGTGTTGCTGGGTTTTTTCCAGGCAATGCTTTTGTAGCTGTTTTAACCATAATCATTATCTAGCAATGGTAATGTTTCTTATATAGTCTTTTAAATCATACTCGTTATTTTGTTTCTCCATACTTTATATTGTACATGTTTTCCCATAGCCTTGAATTGGTCTTGTGTTTTCATAGCATCTAGAGTTTCAGCAGTAAGCCAATTAGGTTGTATTTCATTCTTTACTTGATGTACTTTCAGTGGTACATGCTTACATCCATAAATAAGTCAGTCCTCACCCTCAGAACTTTATCTGTCATCAAAATTTGAGATCATATTCCATGGAACTTTACATACTGAGAATATGTTTTTCATTAAAAACAAAAATATGATCTGTTAGAGATAGTTGTGTGTGTATTTTTCTTATTTCTCTTGCAGAATGTTAGGATAGTGGTCACTAAGACCAACATTGGTACATTAACACAAGCCACATTGTCTGGTAGGATGGTATAAATGTGATCAATAAGAGTGCTTGATTTTTCTGTTACCCTTGTGGGCTCATTTACTAGCTGGACTAGGCCTAATGATTCAATAAATTCCATCCAGTTGTTCCTTTTTTGAGTATTGAGAAGGTTTTCATTTATATCGCAGAGTATATATTTCTTTCTCCTGTGCAAGAACATTTTCCATTTGTTTCAAAAAAGTTGTCATCCCAAATTGCAGAAGGTGGCTTATAGATGAAACCAACTAGGAATGATTTTGCAATATTTTGAGAAATTTCCACCCAGATACCCTCAATTTCATGGGACTTCAAGTCAAGTCGCCTTTCTACATTTACATCTTCTCTAATGTATACAGCAAAACACCCCCTGCTGTCTAGCTGTCCCTGCATAATGGTTTATTTTAGCCTTGATAGTGAAATAGATTAACATTGTGGTTAGCATTTAATTTGGTTTCAGTGAGACCTAAAACATGTATATTTTTTTCCTTGGGAAAAAACATTAACTTAATCTGGTTTATTTTTCCCACTATACCTTGCGACTTATATTAATACCTTTTGTATTCAGTTTTATATCAATTATATATATGTCATCATGCAATGGGGTACTCACTATAATTATATATATGTCATCATGCAATGGGGTACTCACTATAATTATATATATGTCATCATGCAATGGGGTACTCACTATAATTATATATATGTCATCATGCAATGGGGTACTCACTATAATTATATATATGTCATCATGCAATGGGGTACTCACTATAATTATATATATATCATCATGCAATGGGGTACTCACTATAATTATATATATGTCATCATGCAATGGGGTACTCACTATTATTATATATATGTCATCATGCAATGGGGTACTCACTATAATTATATATATGTCATCATGCAATGGGGTACTCACTATAATTATATATATGTCATCATGCAATGGGGTACTCACTGAGATTATATATATGTCATCATGCAATGGGGTACTCACTATAATTATATATATGTCATCATGCAATGGGGTACTCACTATTATTATATATATGTCATCATGCAATGGGGTACTCACTATTATTATATATATGTCATCATGCAATGGGGTACTCACTGAGATTGTCTACATACTACTTTTATCAAACTGACATCCTATTTCCATATTTAAATGTTATTAGCAACCACGAAGTCACAAACAGACCCTGAAAATTCATTAATGATTGCATTTACAATAAATTCATTGAATAGTTAGAGTCAAGGGTCTCACTAGGTACATTTTGATTTGTTATACATGAAGCACTGGCATTCTCCTCTTTGCCAGCTTCCTAGTATGTATAATACATTGATTGACATAGTCTTTGTGTCGAAATATTTGGCTTTTGAAATAATGGATATAATGATGTATTTTAATGTTAACAATACAAAGTACAGTGTAACAACCTTATGTGCAATAGATTGTATCATTTTTATGACAACTTACTGAGTATCAATTCCTCCATCAGACAGAACAACTTCATCTCATTCTGATATGAGTTGAATAATTTAGCAAACAAACATCCAGGTAGAACAATATAACTATTTATAATAATGAGTACTGAAGAGAACACTTGAGGATGTTTCAACAATCAATGAAATGCCTGTTTTTTATATTTTTATTGTATTCATTCAATGTTTCATAAAAGACTGGAATAAATCATTCAGTCGGAGCCTAAACATTTTTCTTTCATTGCCATCACTGCTGACATGTTCTTGTGACATCAGTAAAATAATATCAAGTTCATAATACAGTAAAACCTGTCTTGAAAGACCACTGCTATGTGAAACCACCTGTCTTGAGAGACCATAATGTTTTGGCAAAAGAGTTGGTCTTTCACAACAGGCTCAGACTGGACTCACTGACTTCATCCAATTTTCTAGCATGCATTGAAAAAAGTAGATGATAATCTGATTGTTTATCCCTGTCACTTATTATTGTAATTTTGACAGACATCAATTCTATCAGATAAAATGAACTCATTTTTTTGGATAATTAATGTATTATTTTTTGCAGAAATATGAATCTAATGGAAAACCCATTCCTCAGATTTTGATCACCAACAAGCCATCCAACAAGTTTAATGAGGAGAGACTCAGCTACTTGGCTGCGGACTTATTTCACAAGTACAAGAATCAGGATAGAATGATGGATGCTTTAGACAGATTACCACGCTGGCAAGACCGAGTAGAATTTCTCAAACAGAAGAAATACCTGGATGAAGCTGTACAGATCTTGGAGAAAAATGGTTAGTTCCATGGGCTTTTGCACAATCTGTGAAAAGTGTTTAGATTTTAGGATTACTTTCAAAAGTGTTTCACCTGAGGCCAAATCCACTAATCCTGGCAATGTGCTTGAAAACAATTTGTTCTTTAAACAAAATGCATTATATACAAACATTAATTTACTGTCAGAAATATGAAGTAAAAGAATAAAGATATGGTAGAAATAGCTGTATTAATTATTTATTTTAATTGCACATAATGGTCTGGTCATATATTCAATATGAACTTTTGTTGGGTTTTGTTGTTGTAGGGTTTTAACGTCATTTTTCAGCACTAGATAGGCTATACATGGCAGCCAGTATTATTGGTGGAGGAAGAACGTGGGAAAATCCCGGAAAGAACCACCAACTCAAGAGAATCTACTGGCAAGCTTTTTCACATACCCAAATTGGCTGAATCCATGACTTGAACCCACACAGACTGAGGTTTATCTCCTTACTTTCAACTACATCTTTTTTCTGCTGTCCTTTTTTATTTCTGGTTTCTGTTCTTCTATCTACCTATATACATACATCATAATCCCACACCCTTTCACCACATACCTAATATGATTGGCTAACCATTACAAAATGAATGACAGCTCCCTTACCCCTCCAATCATACCATAACTAAATAGTGCTGAAACAGCAGGAATATGACCCAGTTATCCAAATATATCATGATGCTGACCTGTTTATCCAGATTTGTCAAAGCCTTCCTTAAACCCGAAAACTTTACTTGCTATAATTTCCCCATTCTCACACCCACCTTACATTAGTTTATATGATGATGGCCTAGTTACCCAGATTTATCATTGCTTCCTCCATATATATCTCTAAAATTTATATTCCAGTTGAGATTAGAAATGTCCACTCTATTTCCATCTTCCAAACCCAATATATCCAGTAGCTTCTGAGATGCTGCTGAAATAAATACATTCCTTTGTCTGAGGGCCTCAAGGTAGATTAGTTCTTAGCTAATTGTGTTACCCTCTTTAAGTAAAGTCATTATTATTATATATTTCTCAAACTCACACATCCAACATATTACCAGATATTGGTACTGTGCTATATTTTACTTTTTCCCGTACCTTTGGTTATATGTACTAAGAATGCCTTTGGTCATAGCATCATGGAAATCATGTAAAGAAAGAACATAATATTTAATTTAGACATAAATTACTTTAGAATAAAAAGCCATTTCAGGGTCAGAGGCCAAAGCAAACATGAGTGTTCACTCTGATTTTATGTAGATGAGTGTTAACTCCGATTTTATGTAGATGAGTATTAACTCTGATTTTATGTAGATGAGTGTCAATTCTGATTTTATGTAGATGAGTGTTAACTCTGATTTTATGTAGATGAGTGTTAACTCTGATTTTATGTAGATGAGTGTTAATTCTGATTTTATGTAGATGAGTGTTAACTCTGATTTTATGTCGATGAGTGTTAATTCTGATTTTATGTAGATGAGTGTTAACTCTGATTTTATGTAGATGAGTACATACATATCCTATGTCCTCCTAGCTTTTACCTTCTCCAGGGCCAAGTTAAAAATAAAATTATTTCAGGGTTATTTTCTAGGAATGAAGTTATTAAATCTGAAATTGGATAGACTTGGCAAAGTATTATATTTTTACTAATTTATTTTTAGAGTTTAATAGGATTTATAACTTCTTTAAATGTGCTTGAAATTCTTGATGCCATATCTGTATTGCAATGTACTCCTGTGTGTTCAACATGCTTAAAGTTCTTGATGTGATGTCTGTAAAAACTCGGTTCCCGGATTTTGCATATAAAGTTCTGAATTAATAAAGGGGGTCCTGTCATAGGTTCTTAAAAATCATTGCTTAATATTGATTTTTTACATTTGTATGTTACAGGAAC
The DNA here is from genome assembly GCA_030141615.1 of Unio pictorum. Classification (NCBI taxonomy): domain Eukaryota; kingdom Metazoa; phylum Mollusca; class Bivalvia; order Unionida; family Unionidae; genus Unio; species Unio pictorum. The sequence goes on from JARLTB010000297.1 coordinate 466,468, forward strand.
TTTAAAATCCACAAACATTAATACAACAAAATATGTGATGTAATGAATCCACTTTATCATATGAAAATAATGTTCATGCCTTTACACTGAGTTCAAGCTGAAATTTCTCATGCTAGAACATCTACAAGACCATTTCTGCTTATATATAATTTCTGGCATAAACCATTTCAGGCCAATTTGTTCAGATAGCAGTAATCTTAGAGTCCCATAAAATACATTACAAGATCAGCATTCAAAACATAAATGCTAAAATCTTTTGGGGATTTTGCATTTGCTATAAACCACAAATTCAAAAAAAGTCAATGAGTAATGATTCTTATGTGGACAAAATAGTTGTCCATACCATATACACATACTTGAGGCAAAATCTCATTTGTTAAAATGCTTTGAAAAAGACTAATTCGCAGTCATTACAGTGTTTTTATCAAATAAATTTTGTCAGACTAGGTAGATAGATGGTGGTGTTCTCTTCTTGTGTCACTGGATACAAACTTCTGTTAATATGTTCAATATGTAGGATATGGAGGTGCTATTTACATAAAAGATACAGTATTATGAATTGAGGCCATGTTTTAAAGTTAGATCTTTGATATGTCATATTCATAATTAAATCAGTGGAATGCTGTGTTAGCACTTGTTATACCATTGAAATATGTAAACTGATTAATGATACAACAGTTAAAATGTCAGTCACAGAAACCAACAGATTAAAGACAGATGGAAACTGAAAGTGCAGGTTTAGCCTGCCAATCTAAATCTTTATACATACTGTACAGCTCAAGTGACATAGTGGTTAGAGTGTCCGCCGTGGAAGCGGGAGGTCATGGGTTCAATCACCGGCTGAGTCATACCAAAGTGTTATAAAAATGGTACTAACAACTGCCTATATAGGCACTCAGCATTAATCGGTTAGGGTTAAGACTGGTCGGCCTCGTGTCAGGATAATGTGACTGGGTGTGACATCATGCTATGTGTCTGCATCATGATGCCCCAGTGCTAGACATCACTATAAACTGCCCCACTGCAGACATTGTAGTGATATGACTGAATTTTTGTTAAAGCTACGTTAAAAATCCTAATCAAACAAACAAATACATATTGTATATTTCAATATTACATAATATCTAGGTTACTGATTCCAAATCTTGTGTTGGACTAACATGGAATTGTTGGACACTAAAACATTTTTGAGCAACTAATTACGTTCTGTCTTTAAATTCTTGCCAGATTCTTTGAGATTTCAAACTTTTGTAAGATTGAAGCTTTTGTATGCTACTTAAATTGACTGAATTGTTTTTATTGCATGCTGGACATAAAAAGTCAGGTATCTACCCTTCTCATTGTTACATAATTTCCTTCCTTGAGCTGACAGTTTTTCTTATTTCAGAAACAAATTTGTTTCAGTTTTATCCTATTTGCATATATATATATATATATATATATATATATATATATATATATATATATATATATATATATATATATATATATATATATATATATATATATTCAACCATTTGTGTTGTATTTTAGGCCAAGGAAAAGAGGCAGTCAAGCTTTTGCTGATTCATGGTCAAAATGAACAAGCTTTAAAGACTGCCAGAAAGACACTGCAGGAAAATACAATTGCCCAAACTTTGCTGGTAAACTTGCAAGTTGACATGTCTAATGAACCTGATAAACGTCCATGTAATGAAGATCTGCAGAGGAGAGTAAAGGAAGCTAAAGCATTGTTCCAAAACTGCAGAAATGTTGATGGTTTTGCAGAAGCTAGCCTTCTTCTTGCAGATCTAAAAAAAGGTGTACCAGACCTTACAGAAAGTGTTTTGCATATTAAACAAGCTTGGAAAGCTTTTCTTGACTCAAAGCCATATGGTAATTTTGCTGGTATGCTGGAGTGTGTGGAGTGGATTGTAACTCACAAACAAATCACCAAAGACAATTTATCGTGTCTTGTTCAAGGATTTGACTACCTATTCAGTGTTGCTCAGACTCTATCTTGTCCAAAATCATCAGAAGACAAGGAATTGCTTTTGAAATATGACAGTTTCTATGGTTTATTCTCCACCAAGCCAGATTATGTGATATATTGTCCAAAACAGAATCCAAGATGTAAGAAAATGATAAAAGACTTGCTCCCATCCAAGGAACAGGTAGAGATTGAGGCTGACATGAAAGAAGCTCATGAAATGATTGCCGTGTATCTTTTGAATAGGGCCAAAGGTTGGCTAAAGAATGTGGTGGAGTCAGTAACAAAAATGAGAAATGAAGTTCATCAGTGTTATTGGATCCAGGTTGGTCTTCCATGCCCAGATATGAAGAAGCAAGAAGGAAGATGCCCAAAAGTTCATTATCCCCTAAACAAAAGAACGTTTGAGGAATTGATTGAAATTGACAGAAAGTTCATTGAATTGCAGCGAAACATAGAGTTGGGAGCTAAGCATCTGAGAGTGACCTGTCCAACAAGTCTGATAGAACATGTGGAGTTCTTCCTTGGGTACTCTTTTTCTACTCCCTGTGAAAAAGTTGACAAATTCACCTCCTGCAGAATGATCATAGAAGACCTAATACCAGTGAGCTATCATTCCCGTATGCTGTCAAGTGGATACCCATGTGAAGTTCTTACAAAGATGAATTTACCTGTTAAGGAGTACATGAAAGTATTCATGGAGGAACGATGGAAAGAAGACACAAAAGGTGGGAGGATATTCAGAACGATTGCTGTCAAATCTGCAAATGTTTTCCTATTGGTTGGATTTTGGTGTCATTTGTTCAATATTGATTTTGATTTTGACAAGAAACTGAGAGAGTTTGAAAGTGTACTCAGTGAAGAGCAGAATCAGGAAAAGAAAAAACGGAAATGGAAATATCTTGCTTTGATGACAGATCATGAATCTCGCGGTGACTCTGGCAGTAACTGGATTGTGCAATCCCTAGCACACAGATTTTATGACAGCTATAATCACCTGACAAAACAAACAGCAGATCCACTGGAGTCTCTGATCCAGTTTACCAAGTTTGTTGCTCTGATTAGCATGAAGGCAGAAGAAGTCCTGCCTGAACCGAAATTCTTCCTTATGTGGCTTGAGTTTTACACCACCCTGTCATTTTTACTCCATGCCAGGATAAATAAAGAAATGCCGATGCATTCTTCTGAACAGCAAGATGCCTCATTTTTTGTACCAGCCAGTTACCTACATTTGGTGAACTATATTGAGGGCACTTTTCCAAGACATGCAAATTTCATCCAAAAGGCTGTAAGCCATTTCAGTCTCAAAAGGGCCAGTCATGCTTTGGTTCAAGAGAGACTGAACCGCATCATTATTATGGTAGGCGGTACTATAAATTGTACGAGTCTCCTCAACGTCCTCTTCAGAGCTGATTTGGACCATGTTTTCAATTGTGTAATGGCAGAGAGAGTCCTTGTTCTGGCCATGACACTGATCAGCAATGTTGGAACATTTGTATCAATAGCATCAAAAACAGTTCTCTTGCAGGCTTTGACCAAGCTACAACCTCCTGAGAATTGTCCAAATAGGCTACGGTTGGCACTTGAATCTGTACAACAAGCACGGTGTATACGTGATGTGGGAGCTGCTTTGAATGCCCTCTTGAGAGAGAGGGAAGGAGAGCATTTGATGTGTTGTAAATGGATACCAACAAGCCATCGAAAAGACCAAAGAGATCATATCCAATCAACTCCACTAACTAATGTTGTACTCCTACCTGCAATTTTCCTTGGAGAGAAAAATTTAGCAGCTGTAAGTCATGAATCTGGATTAGGGAGGTGTCCAGATTCAGAGGTGATGGAATTAGTTGGTGGCAATGAAGAAGAAATACAGATGTCAGTGGAAGAAAAGATGAAATGGGAAAGTGATGCTGCAGCTCGAGAAAAAGCTCACACAGAGAAGGAAGCTGGCATTAAGATTCTCAGATTGTTTAGAAGGCTGGTGTTGGCTGCCAAATGTCATAACCTGAAGGCTAGAGTTCAAGAACATATGATCAAAGAAGAGCTGGAGAAAAAAATGAAACTTTTTGAGACAGCTAAAGTGACTGATGTTATGTGTGGAATATGCAATGTATATTTTGAATGTAGTTTGGATCAAAGCATGACAAAAGATATGGTCCATGATTGGTCTGAGAAGACCAATGCTAATAATACAGGTAAATTAGACTTTGAAGGTAAAGTAGCATCAGGTTCTATTGCAAGATTAAACCAGAATGAGTATACTGCAGAAAGTGGAGATATTGGTAAGTCAGTCGACAAAGAGTTGAACAAAATGAGAGCATTGGAACTGGAGAAAACTAAAGTGGAACATACCCAGTCTTGGGAACATATTCAGAAACAACTAGAGTTTCATTCCTTCCGAAAGATATTTCTGGAGAAATTTGAACCCAACATTAAGTTCATACAAGAGAAAATCCAGCAATACGAACTTAACAATCCACACATTAGAAGTACAGTGTACACCAATTGGCAGCTAGACATAAGCAGGTTACTGTCTTGTATGATGGACATAAATTATGAAATAAACAAAATCTTGCATGAGAGGTCATGGAAAACCACTCAGAATCTACAGCATCTCATTGATGATATGTTTGGGGCCTACAGTGCAGTGCAACAGTATGTGGATAAAGCTTACATCACATTTAAACAGGTTAGCTAAACAATTGATATTCAACTTTTAATGAAAACTATAATACTTAGCTCTGTGTCCATTGTTAAATATTGACTTTGTTTTTCCTGTTATACTTTGCAACATTGCCCAACATATGTCAGTTCTCATACAGTGTCCTAAATGGAAATGTTTGCTTGGGCATGATTGAAATTTCAAGCCCAAATGTTTACATTAATTTTGGATGTAAGTTTTTAATGTAACATAATATGGAAATAATTTTAGCCGAATAGTTTTCTTCTATTGCACTGTCACACAGCACAGCATGTTATTATTTCATGATAAGTTGTGAAATAAATAATGTGATGTATCAAACAAAATGGAGGTTTTAGTCACTTTAAACACATTAGGCTCTATGTGCCATTGTCATTTTTGATGCATTATACCATCTGACTCTATAAAAATCTCATATTAACACCTAATAGGGTTAACTTCTGAAGAGATGTCACAAAATGTGTAATGTGTAATGTTTTGTCAGTAACTATATTATATCTATGAAATCCCACAAGAATACAGTGTTACACAGAAGATTACAATTGTATAGCACATAGCTTTGGGAAGTTAAGCCATTTCAAATGAAGGATAAATTTCAAAGATGCTTAGTAAACCACTTATGGCAATTATAAAAATAAAAATTAAGCAGGAAATTATTAATATTAAATCTTTAAATATATGATGATATTTCATAAACTGCATTTTTTTCAGAAAGTCCATTAACTGCATCCTTTATAAAAATCTGACATTTTCTCTAGTAGAACTTGCTCACTAGCTTTTCGGAGCTCTAAGAACGAACCATATGAATATGAGAACTGTCTAGATAGAGTTTGGGAGACATCTGCATATGTGTGTGTGAATATATATATATATATATATATATATATATATATATATATATATATATATATATATATATATATACACACATTGACACACAGGTCTCTTCTGTATTTTAAAAAAATAAAGTCTTTCTGAGTTTCCATAGCTTTTAATTGTCCTTTATAATTAATCAGTGGATGCTGAGTGTATAACAATGGAACTTGATATCACACACACAATCTGCCATCACAATGATAAATATCAGTAATAATGACACAAAGAATATAGTTCTTTTAGAAATTGTGTTAGCTTTGTTTATCTGGAATGCTTGTGTTAGCAGCCTTTTTGATTTTTTTTATCATATGCGTTCTCAATACCTACTAGAAACATATCACACAAGGGGAGGCTATCTATATTCCCAAAGGGAGGCTATCTATATTAAAATGCTTTACATCAAGATCATTGTCTTTTCTAGTCCTAATTTTAGGAAGACCTCTCTCTATATAGACCATTTTTATACTCTTTAGTATGTAGAATCTCTTGTTTGTCCTATAAAGAGCATTTTTCTACACTTTGGTATGTAGAATATCCTGTTATGGCTTATAAAGACCCTTTTTCTTTCAGATAACAAAGTAAATAATTCCTAGTGACTGACAATCTATTTCACCTGTTCTGTAGAAATGGTGGAATTTCATAAACAGTAAACTCTAGGTTATACTAGGATACTTATTCATAATAAGTATTATGTACATGTGTTTTCATTTAAACGTTAAAATTTCAGATTTTCTTTTTCAGAGGCAGGCTGCTATGGCATCACAGATAGAAATCCCAGAAACCGAAAATTGGGAGGATGAGATTGAAAATATTTTGGTTGATTAAAGTCAGATAGAGCTCAAGAATAATGTCAGATAACGGACACGCATTAATTAAATGGCACATTGGACCTATGCAAGGTGCCTAATTTTCAATAATTTATTTCCAGAACAACTTAGAGCACTGTCAGATGTAGAGCATGCCTGAGATGGCAAACCATGTAATAATTGTAGTTAGATCATGCTTTTAAATCAAGTGTAATTTTCTAACTTTGCAGTTCATGGATCATATTTTGTCAAAGAAAATGAAATACTGAGCTTTAATTATTTCAAAATTGTAGTTTAATTTATTATTGGTTTATTGAGGTTTAATTTGCAGCTTATGTGTTTTAAATATTATTTGTACAGAATCCACAGCCTTGTATGCAAAATAGTCTTTAGTGTGAATGTTGATCATTATGCATCCATCATTGTATTAGAAAAGACAAGATATTCCTAACACACTGCTCTAGTGGCCTAAGAGGTTAGAGCATCTGCCTTGGATGTGGTAAGCCTTGGATTAGAACCTCAGCCTAGTCATACCAAAGACTTAAAAAATTGTACTAACAGCTGCCTTGCTTGGCACTCAGTATTAAGAGGTTAATGTTAGGAGTGGTCGGCCTGGTGTCAGGATAATGTGAATGGGCCTGGACATCATACTACATGTCTGCAGCATGATGCTCCAGTGCTGGATATCACTATAAACAGCCACACTGCTGACATCTTTGTGATATGCCCGAAATGTTTTTAAAGCTACATTAAAATTGAAATCACACACATACACACACACACACACACACACACACACACACACACACACACACATGATATAACATTTGGGACCAGTCTTTGTACTAGAAAAGTGAATACAGTAAAACCTGTCTTGAGAGACCACCTGTCTTGAGAGAATAGGTTCTCCAGGTACAGATTTACTGATTATATAATGTTATAGCCTGTTATGAGAGAACACCTGTCATGAGACCATTATGTTTTGGCAGAAGGATTGATTTCAAGACAGGTTCCACTGTATGACCAATGTTTTCTTTCATTCACTGTTATCACAAAAACTAGCCACTTTTTACAATCTTGTTCTAAATTTGCTGAAGTATTGAGTTTTTCATGAAATTTCCGTGCCACAAATTACTGTTGAAGAAATTTTTTTAACAAATTAGTAAATAAGTGTACACAAAAGTTTTTTGCATTGATACAGGATATGAGAAAAATAAACAGTTTTGGGTGTAGATTATAAACAACCAGTCAGTTAGATCATAATGATGACAGATGAAGAGAAATGCAGACATGATGAATGTAAATTCTATGGATATTGTTAGAAATATAGAAGGAAGGTAAGACACTGAAATCAGAGGAATGGACGTTTTTACTGTGTGTACAAATATGTATAGGATCAGGGGAATGGACGTTTTTACTATGTGTACAAATATGTATAGGATCAGAGAAGATAAATTATTTTATTTATAATTTCTCGGAGTGTATTACCAGATAGTTTTCCTTGGCCTAGAATGAAATATATCACACTTTTCTTATGTCTGCATGTCCATTTGTGTTTCTGACCTTGTAAGAAGGAGTGAATTTTGAGAAGGATTTGAATTTATTGCCTCTCATCTGTAAATACTAGGATTTAACAGGTGGCATAATGTATTCTTTAGTATTATATATTTACTTTTTATTGATTAGCTAAAATGTATAATAAGGGAATCTGCTGTGTGCAGTTCTCAATGGGATACAGTTTTATAGAACAGCTTGCTTTGATTGTCCAGACAGTATTGTAATTCACATAATAGTTGAAGTGGGAAATGACACACTGTTGTCATGAGCCAGACTTTGCTGCATCTCAAAATGTTTTACTGTAAACACGGAATAATCACAAACAATACAACAATTATCTAATAACCTGATGTCCCACGGCATGTGCATTAAACTGAAGTCATTACAATTTAGCCCTCTTTGACCAAAATGAAGTACGATATTTATGAGATACTTGGTTTATCAAATTGGTTGATGTACCATTTTTTAATTTTTAAATAAGTATATTCTTTTGCTTTTTTTTCATTTTTTTTCAACTTGCATTAATAAATCGTGATAAAAATTATGCATTATCATCACAGTGACTCTAATATCCCAGATCAAAAGAAACTGGGCCTTGCAGATATAGAAAGCTTATCGTGGTTGTCTGGGCCACTACCAATCAGTCCCTGGAGTTGTATCACTAGTTCATGGATGAATGCATGGGCCCAGACTACCGGTAGTCAAATACAGTGTAACAGGCCGATGTAAACAACTCCTATGATAGATTGGGAAATTTGAGTTTAAGGTAGCTGTACATAAACCAATAACCATTGATATATGTTATTGAATTAAGATGCAGTGAGATATATTTATATTTTTACTTATGTAATGTACATTATCCATCAAAGTCTGACAGCTTACAAAGCGCTCTTTATGGCAATGCTGTGAGTGGAAATGAAGTAAACCTCGAATAAGTCATTATGTTTTGATGTGTTTAAGCCAGGATTTTAATCCATGCTTACAAAGGTTCAAAATGTGTATTCTGCATAATTTTGTCCACAAGCAATATTGTAATAATTATCAGATATAACTACTGCAGAGAAAGGTTGTAAACATCTATATAACATTCCTGTTCTACAGAAAAATATTAATTGCTAGTAATTTGCAGATAAAGTTTATGCATAGAAATCTTAAGAATGCTTGAGATGTTCAGAGTAATGTTGATTTTAAGCATTGATATTACCATCCAGTAATATGCCTTTGATTGGCTGTGTCTGCATTCTAGACCAAGAGAAAGAAGAGTTTATAAGAATTAATGATCTTGTGTAGAGAGTATAGTACACTGTATTTGTTTATTCTGGAACTTGTTTGCGATGTTTTTCATTTCCATGGTAACATTACTATGCATGTTCTATGTTTCTTAAGAGTAAATGATTTAAACAGACTGTAAATAAAGCCATCCAAAAATAGCCCACTGTACAGTATGATTTCTAAATAATTAAGGACACTGTACAGTATGATTTCTAAATAATTAAGGACACTGTACAGTATGATTTCTAAATAATTAAGGACACTGTACAGTATGATTTCTAAATAATTAAGGACACTGTACAGTATGATTTCTAAATAATTAAGGACACTGTACAGTATGATTTCAAAATAATTAAGGACACTGTACAGTATGATTTCTAAATAATTAAGGACACAGTACAGTATGATTTCTAAATAATTAAGGACACTGTACAGTATGATTTCAAAATAATTAAGGACACTGTACAGTATGATTTCTAAATAATTAAGGACACTGCAAACTATAAATATGTAACCACTAGTATTTATGAACACTGTAAAAGTTTTAGTGATTTTCAAATTTGTTGAAATTTTTATTTGTGATGGCAAAAACAACTGAGGCAAAATCATTCTATCTCTCAACATTAGTTCATAAGTGTTGTTTTACAGAAATAAGATTTAAAGATATAATGAACCATCTTATGAAATTATTACCTCAGTTACAAATGATTAGGAGCTCCATGTGGCCGAGTGATCTAAAACGCTTTCCATTACAGATCACTGCCATCTCACCTCTGCTTGCATGGGTTTGAGTCTAAGATTCGGCTAATATAGTTGTGTGAGAAAGCTTGCCAGTAGCTTCTCATGGGTCTGTGGTTCTTTCCGGGGATTTTCCTGGGCTCTTCCTCCACCAGTAATACTGACCACTATGTATAGCCTATCGTGTGCTGAAAAATGGCGTTAAACTCTAGAACAACTACAACAGCAAATGATTAAAGGCTTTGGGATTTTTTTTCTTTCTATAAAGCATTATTGTGCATGCAGTATTTAGACTGAGATCAAAATAAAGTTTAATGATGTTAATTCTGTCGAATCCGCATAATAATTAGTATAGCATTTTCTTAACATCAGGACATAGTTTGAACATTGTATAATTCTGTTAGATAATAATTTATGGTAAACAGTGAAGAGTTCACAAAAGTAGATATAAATTTACATTTGTAAATGTTATAGTGATCTGGCCAGGTTAACTAACCATGAAATTTTAAAAAAAGACGATTGTGAGAAAAGTACAACATATTATGTCTTGCTTTCTAAGACAAAAAGATGCCAGCTTGAGTATGTTGAATAAACATTTGATTGACAGCTGTCAAAAGTAGGTAGGATTTTTTAAAAAATTGTCAAAAACTCTTTCTGTTGACCATCACATTGCCTTTTACTCGCCATTGCAGAGCTTTTTAAACAAAATTGGTACCTTTTCTGTCAGTGCAATGTGATCAACTAAATATGTATTGATCTTTTTTTTTTGCTAAAGTGAGATTTTCTGTCTTCTATATGAAATAGTTGAATATTATTTTAAATAATAATATACTAATAGAACAGAAGGTAACCAAACACCATTAGATTCATAAGATTGGCTCATGTCATTCATAAACTATATATATATATATATATATATATATATATATATATATATATATATATATATATATATATATATATATAACTGCCCCTAGTTTCTCGTGTGTTGGCCTTTCTCCCTGTGTTCTTCATCCACCAGTTATGCTGGCAACAATATATTTGCTATCTTGCAATGACAAAGGGCATTAAACCCCAAAACAACACAAATAACAAGACTTTGATGGCTTTCTGAAACTGTTTTCACCTGAAAAACCATAATTTTAAATTAATTATGCTGTTATGAAAAGAGCACCTGATCTGGTTGAGTTACAAATCATATTGGAAAATTGTGAAAACAAAAATAGACATATCATATTGTTTTATGATGTCACAATTGCAAATTGCATCATTAAGAATCATTAATAAAAGAACTGATGAAAGTTACATTTAATTAGATAAGCACCAGTGTTGACTATGGTGGGCTTTGTAGTATACTTTTGGCTTTCTAATGCAGTTATCTGATGATTAAAATGATTGCATTACAATTTTCGTGTAAGTAGAAATATGGTGGCATTTGTGCAAACCAACATACAGTAAAACCTGTCTTGAGAGACCACTACTTTGAAAGACCACCTGTTTTGAGAGAACAGTATTACATACTCCATTCACAGACTTATTAATTATGAGAGACCACCTGCCTTGAGAAACCATTATTTTTTGGCAGAAGAGGTGTTTTTTCAAGACTGGTTCTACTGTATTGGGAATTGTTTTAAATAAAAAAAACATATTTTGTTTTTGTGAAATATTCAGCTTCATATAATGTATAGCTGGTGAGAAAAAAATAGCAGACTTTTGAAGAAAGTTGAATTTATTTCAAAGAAGTAAAAAAAACATTGGATTCTCATGATGCATGACAGTTTACTAATTTTATTGAATATTAGACTTCAGAGTTACGACAGGTATTAGTCAATGATCATATTCTGTGTTACGAAACTCGGTTTAACACATCAGTTAACCATGACATAAATTTTAAGAATAAAAGATTGATTAAAATCAAGCTAACCTGTTTATCTACAAGCCATTAAAGTAAAGTAAATGTCAAGATTTAGCAGTGATGACACAGTTTGCAATAGCATAGTGTGAAAGTTTGACCTTATTCAGTTTGGGGGTGGGATGCTCCCAATATTATTTAAATTAATACAAAAGACCCACACTCGCTCGTTTTTGTCAGAAATTGAAGTAGTCATCAAGGGATGCAAAGCTCCGAGCCAACAGTCAGTGGTGCTGACAGTTAAATTAATACACAAAATGTGAAATTAAAATAAAAACAATTTAATATAAGTCTTACTTCTCTTTTCCTTTATCTCCTTCTGTTCTTCCTTTGAACTTCTCCCTCCTTTCTTCCTTTTCTGTTGTCTCCCAGAGTATACATGCAAGGACATTAGCATAGCATATTCCTTTAGCTATGCAAACTCACACTAACATTAATATCATCAGATAGGCCATCACAGTTTTTGGTCACATATTCGTGCTCGTCAAAATACACATTCTCCCTGCTTGGTGTACATATATAAATTCTCAATCTTATTATATAAAATATATATACATACATGAGGCTACTACGAATTAACCCAATAGTGAATAACAATATTAATTCTTTTCATCACATTGCTCATATTTCAAAATATGCATGTATATTAAACACTACGAATGAATCAAACTACAAATGATAATTCTACGTACTGAAGTATACATACTGCAATAATTAAAGTACACTTACTTTGCAGTAATATTTTACAACAATCGAGCAAATAGTTGCTGACCTGTAATGAAGTTCCTTGTAATTCCCAGAATCAATTTTCCCGCCAATATCAAATGGCATTGGAGTAGTTTCCCTTTACTTTCTGCTATTAAATTCTCAAGACAATAGATTTAAACTTGCGATTTTAATGTTTGTCCACACCTTGATCAATTCTGATTGGATGTCGGTTCATAATGATTAGACACTACCCCTCCCAACTGTCTGTCAAGACCTGCATGTCAGCCAACACATTAAATAGTAATATTAAGACCTGCATGTCTGCCAACACATTGAATAGTATTATTAGGACTGGCTTGTCTGCCAACACATTAAATAGTAATATTAAGACCTGCATGTCTGCCAACACATTGAATAGTATTATTAGGACCGGCTTGTCTGCCAACACATTGAATAGTATTATTAGGACCGGCTTGTCTGCCAACACATTAAACAGTATTATTAGGACCGGCTTGTCTGCCAACACATTAAATAGTATTATTAGGACCGGCTTGTCTGCCAACACATTAAATAGTATTATTAGGACCGGCTTGTCTGCCAACACATTAAATAGTATTATTAGGACCGGCTTGTCTGCCAACACATTAAATAGTATTATTAGGACCGGCTTGTCTGCCAACACATTAAATAGTATTATTAGGACCGGCTTGTCTGCCAACACATTAAATAGTATTATTAGGACCGGCTTGTCTGCCAACACATTAAATAGTATTATTAGGACCGGCTTGTCTGCCAAGACATTAAATAGTATTATTAGGACCGGCTTGTCTGCCAACACATTAAATAGTATTATTAGGACCGGCTTGTCTGCCAACACATTAAATAGTATTATTAGGACCGGCTTGTCTGCCAACACATTAAATAGTATTATTAGGACCGGCTTGTCTGCCAACACATTAAATAGTATTATTAAGACCGGCTTGTCTGCCAACACATTAAATAGTATTATTAGGACCGGCTTGTCTGCCAACACATTAAATAGTATTATTAAGACCGGCTTGTCTTCCAACACATTAAATAGTATTATTAAGAACTGCTTGTCAACCAACACATTAGATAATATTATTATTCCGTCTTGTAATTTCTCCTTCCCAATCACATTAAGTTAGGAATATGAGCCTGCATCATAGCGAATACAGCCTTAATAATATATAAATATAATATATAAACTTGTCATTCCCTGCATCTGTCAATAAACAAAGGGGAATAACTCTTGCCCATTACCTGCCCTTGGCACTGCCAATGTGGCTAACTTTTAGCTATTGTGTTGTAAAGACCATATGTCATACATTTCATCATCAGAAAATCATGGCATTTTGTGTTCCCATGGGCTCCAAGAGCATTAATTTTAGATTTATTGTGTGAATTTATTGATCTATTGCAGGTTATATGCATTATGTTACACTTTCTGACAATCTTGTTTTGATTTTGTTACCTTAAGAGATAAAATTGCGTCATATAATTTCTCTCCATCAGCATGATTTTAAATAAGATGAGCCTCTTTTTTTAATCTTAAATGGAGGTGTCTTGTAATAACCAGACAGCAATGTGCAATGGATAGTTAGACATATGTACAGAAATGTCAGGCTTCAGTTTTCATGAATAATATTTGTGTTCCAGTCATTTCCAGTTAATAGTGAGGCCCAGTCTGTTTGTGTGTATCTTTATTTGGAATGGAAATTGCCATGGACAAAAGGATAATAAGTCAATCTCAATCATCTCAGTTCAGTTTATCAGTTTTAAAAATGTCATACAAAAAGCAAATAACAAAAATGTCATCTGCTTTAAACCCATCAAACATCTGTTTAAAGTATGCTGATTGCATTCACAGATCATGAGAGCACTATTCAATGGCATGACTGGTATACTGGTAATTCTTTTCATGTATGGACTCATAAAAATGAAAATCAGGTATTATTCCAACAATGTGTGTAGGGCACTCTCTTGATGTTGTGTGTATTTACTAATTCTAGGTCCATGTTTGACAAAGTCAAATTAGACTAAATACTGTTTCCACACATTTTGCACTCAAACATCAAGCTCAATTACCAGACTAGACTAAAATATTTTTCACAATAAAATAGGATCATTTTACCCATTTCAACAATAAACTGGATTGTATAAATGTTTAGAATATTATATGCAACATTTGTTTCTTCATATTTCTTTTGGATTTGTGCACATATGCTGCTTGATATGTTCTCTTTCAATATTTCCCTAGTAAAGGAATTACAAAAAAATACGTTTTTCTCAACTGTTGCTTCTTGTGTCCATTATTATGCTCAATTTCTTTTAATTTTCTGATTCATTCCTGATTTAAATATAAGGATTTGATAAATGACTAAAGTTTGCTGTGAGAAGATTTAGATTTTTAAATGCACTGACATTGATTTCCGATGCCTCCTCACTGTATATCCTCAGCATTGCAATTATGTTCAACTGCTCCATTAGTAACAGTATGTGTTACTTGTTGTCATGAAGGTCTATATGCTTCTACTTTGTCCAGACAGGATTTTTAAATGAAATGAAAATAGTTGCTACATTGGTAAGTCAATTTTGAAATAAATAAAGTCTTTGGATAACAATGAAACTGAATCTTTGGGATTGGTTCTAGCAAGAATACAACAACAATACAACAATAGCAACAAGGCAAGAATACCAATGAAACTACTGGCAGTAAAGAATTTTTAGGAATCCAAGAAAAAACATTTTCTTCTTTTTAATTGCCGATTAGTGAAACAATCCTTCATATTCTTCAGTTTGGTCAAATCTTTAAAGTTACAGTGTCATTATGAAGGTAATAATGGATAATTATTTTTCTGTGTGAATAATTTATGTACAAGATAAAATGTTCAATTTTCCTGAATTTACTATGTCTAAAACATTAAGGTAGTTATTATCTGTGTCTCAATGCATTTGATGATGGATTAGTATAGTATTGCATTATATCCTTGTTTGCCATTAAAGAGCTATTTCATGTTGTAGTGTTGACTTTTACTAGAAATCTGCTTGTATTGCTGGTGTTAATTTTTGTTGGTAAAACTATGTCAGTCTTTTCATAACATGCACATACTGCTGTTAGAGGAAAGCATGAAGCACCACATAATGCTAACATTACCATTCTTTGATTTCTGGTTTTCTTCTTGTTATTCGTTTAAAGCAGATGATAGGCTATAAATGGCAACCAATATTTGGTGGAGAGAGAACCCAAGAAAACCCCAAGAAGAATGACTGACCCGTAAGATGCTACTGGCAAGATTTCTTCTGATTTCCACCTTGACAAAACCTCTAGTTTCTAAACCATGTTTTCAGATGTGAGATGTGGTGATCTGTAAAGATGAGCATCGTAAACCACAGATACAAAATTTCAACAAATCTCGTTCATCTCACCAGAAATTTTTCTACAAATTTGACCCAGAATTTAATAATGTATACATTCAAACTGCGTATTGAAGCTAGTTATAATATTGATATCGTTCCATAATGCAGAGACTGACATTGACAACAAAATGTATTACTGAATGATATTCCTTCCTATTGCAATATACCATAGGTATGTGAATGTGTTTTAGTGGGCAAATGTTTGAATAGTAAATACCGGTAGCATCGTGTACTGTAGCTGAGCTGATAGCTAAGTTCCACACAATATAGTGGACATCAACTTTTACAATATTATAATGCTTCAACATTCTAATTGGATCAATAAAACTTAATCTGTCCATAAAATGGACAATCCATGACAACCACAATGTCCTGTCCATGATGGAAACAGCACAAAAGGATTATGGTACACCATGGGAAAGTGGATTTCCCGAACATGATACATGTTCCTAATTGGTGCTGTGGAAAGGATGTAGGGTCCTAACATCATCTCATTTAAAAGACAACAAGAATTTACACTAAAATGCTTCAAGTATACTTTAATAGTATGAGTCCCTTGAAAGATTCACGCTTTACCAGCTTAAATGAATTCCCAGGAATTCAAGATAAGACTAGTGTGGCCATATTGGAGGTCAGACTGTCATGATATTAACTTTAAGCCAACTTGATATCAAAAGAAATCTTCTAGTAGAGACTTCATGATAAAATGACTTTTTGTTGCAGAAATGTTGTTGTTTTTTATGTTGTATGGTTTAACACCATTTTTCAGCACATGATAGGCTATACATGGTGGCCAGTATTAATGGTGGAGGAAGAATTAGGGGAAAAATCCCCAGAAAGAACCACCAACCCACGAGATGGTACTGGTAAGCTTTCTCACATACCCACATTGGCCAAATCTGAGACTTGAACCCACGCAGACAGAGCTGAGATGACAGTGATCCGTAACAGAGAGCGCTTTAGACCACACTGCCACTCGGAACAGATGTAGTGATGATAAAATTTTCAAGGATTGCTGCTCTAGTGACTTGTGACACGTGCTCTTGTATCAGAATAGTCTTCCTGTGAAAACCTTAAGCCAGTAAGACTTTCTCTTCGGCAAGAGTAATGAGGACATTGTTTTCAAGATTGATGATGTGGTAGCCATACTGGATGTCTGAGATTGATATTATTTTCACATACAGTCAACCAAAGGTCATAATAAGTATTTTTAGTGCAATTCCATTGTTGATATGATCATCCAATCAGGATTAGAAGCAATACAAAAATTTACAAGATGGCCGCTGTGGCAAATATATTAGATGTCGATGTGGCACATTTATCAAGACCCCAATGTCAATACGTCTTTCCACTGAGGATCAACGATAACACAATTTTTCACAATTGCTTAAATGGAAGATATATTAGATGTCATTTTGGTACTATTTGACATTCCATTAAACTATACAGGGCATACAAGACTGTACCATAACAAGAACATTATTTCCTTCAATATTAAAGTAGAGAAGCTTTTGATAAATTGGTATGATCAAATATCTGTTTATTAAATCAGACTGTAAAGCTGCTTTAGAAGCTTGTATCATTTTCTTGCATTCCTTAGCATTATCAAGACAAATTTAATGCCAGAATTCCGGTCCCAAAAATCACCGCTCGCCTCGAAAGCGGGAGGTCGCGGGTTCGATCCCCGGCCGAGTCATACCAAAGACTTACAAAAATGGTACTTACAGCTGCCTCGCTTGACGCTCAGCATTAAGAGGTTAGTGTTAGGACTGGTCGGCCTGGTGTCAGGATAATGTGACTGGGTGGGACATCATGCTACATGTCTGCGGCATGATGCCTCAGTGCTAGACATCACTATAAACTGCCTCACAGCAGACATCGTAGCGATATGACTGAAAAATTGTTAAAGCTACGTTAAAAATCCTAATCAAACAAACAAACAAACAAAGGTCCCAAAAATCCGTATAATGCCTCACAAGTGACAATAAAGTGTAAAGGGAGATAACTCCGCATTATTTGTTTCTTCCTAGTATTGAGAGCTTTCACCACTTTTGAAAACATTGTATATTTTACCTATTATTTTAACTGAGATTTACATTTAGACATGGAAGGTCTAAAATGGTCAGAGACTGATGTCAATACCTTTATATTTACATTATTCTCACTATGAATACGAAGTCAAGTGGACAACGTTCTTTTGCATACCAGGCCCAGCAACGTTGAATAAATTGCCCATTGAAATTAGATGCAGAGACAGTGATCTCGTTCGACTGCAAGAACAAACTTAAAGACCTAATAATTTTTCCTACCTAAAATATTTTCAGAATGTTTTTATGTTTTCTGATTTCAAGGTGTTTTGCTTTTTGTAGTCATATCATTATAGATGTTGTAAAGTGTTTGGACTTAAGAGCTTCTAAAGATTAGGCGCTATGTAAAGTCATTATTATTATTATTATTATTATTATTATTATTATTATTATTATTATTATAAAATATGTTGAAAATCATAACACTCTATGCAGAGCCATTTCTGAAATCAATCTGTTAATGAAGCGAGACGTGATATTCGTAAATTCAGGATATGATGCTGCTAATGTGTTAATCTAAAAAGTGCAATTACTGTGAAGCTATTGATTGTTTGCTTAATTTTAGACATTTTAAGTATACGCTAAATATTTTACCATAAAGCAAAACCTTCTGCAGTCTATTCAGCTGTACTATAAACCTCTAAGAAACGTTTGTTTATAGGGATTTCTTTTAAAGAATGCTTCACATTCTTTTGTAGATAGAAAGAAGCAGCAAATGTGAGAAAATCACATGTATTGGTGTGTGACAGGGAAATACCACTTTCAGGTTCCTAATTTATGGACAGGAACTCAGCGAAATCTCATTCCTGCCCATTAATTATGTAATAAATAAAATATATTCTATTAGTCTCTAGAAGCCAAATATCAAAGTCATAAGCTTTGAATAACAATGGAATAGCGGCCAGTCTTATAAAACACAGTCGGACTGTGTATAATCAATGAGTGACAGCTAGTATTATAATCATAGTCAGACTTGGAATCACGTGACTGGCAATAATATAATACAGTCCATACATCATTATATATCTTGAAAGCCACCACGGCGTATGTCTGACATGAAAATCATCTGCCTATCGAATTACGGTACTCATTTATACAACTGAACATCAGAGTTAACCTCATCTAACTATTGTACTCACTTCACATCATTAAACATTAGAGTTATCCTCATCTGTTATACTCACTTCACATCATTAAACCTTAGACTTAACTTCATATAAAGTTTACCACTGAAAAACAACATATTTAGTCCTGCTTCCAATTACTATCCAGTTATAAATGTTCCAATCAAATTTATCTTAGCCATTCATATCTAAAAGTGCTACTCGGATATGAAAACAGTTACCTCCCTAAAAAAAAGTCGCCATGACCAGCTCTTCAAGAAGTCTGCTGGCTTCGCAAATTATGTCATGACAAGCACTTTAAAGGTTAACAATTAAATAAAAATGCACAGAGTATACTTATATAAGCATGACATTGCAATAATGAATGGAACTTCTTTTGTATCACTGCTTTCCAAATACGTTAATTCACTCTAATTGTGTACATCTCTCCAGATCTAGATGGTCTTTCATTTTGTTTAATTAGCATGAAATATAAAGAGACAGTCACATTTTAAAACTATGTTACAAAATAATTTTTTGTTTTACATACCAACAAATTCTAGAGACAGTTTTCTTTTCTCCTTAAGCTCAAACCATTTATTAGTGACAGATCATAACAAACATCTCAGTAGTGAAGAGAGTATTCAATCTTCCACTGTGGATCCAACACAATCTTCTCTTTCAAAATTTCCATGTTAAGTGTACACAAAAGTATAAATGACACACAAGTTCTAATCGATCAACTCTTGTTATTTTTCTTTTTTACTTCTGGAAAACACTGAATCATAATTAATAAATCGTGTTGCACCCTGACCATACCTATATGCTCTGGCAGTAGTTTTGCAAACTGCAGGAAAGATATTCGCCAGAATTCTACTGAACCGCCTCACTACTCACCTTGATCAGGGACTCCTGCCACAAGGCCAGTGTGGAATCCAAACAGAACGTGGAACCATCGACATGGATTTTGCTGCGAGGCAGCAAGAAGAGAAATGTCATCTGCAAAACACCTACCTTTTCTCCATCTACATCGACTTGACAAAGGCCTCTGATACTCTCAGTAGAGACGGCTTATGGAAGGTAATGGTAACGGATCCCCACTACAGTTTATATCCATGGTACAGCATTTCCACAATCGCATGCAGGCACGAGTCCAGGACAACGGAGAGAGCCATTACCAGTAACCAATCGCGTCAACCAGGGTTGTGTTCTGGCACCGACACTGTTCAATCTATTGTTTTCCGCCATGCTGAGTAATACTTCCAGAGACAGAGAGGTTGGAGTTTGCATCGTGTACCGTACAGATGGAAAACTATTCAATCCCAGGAGGCTTAAAATGAAAACCTAGGTAGTGACAAATACCATCAGGGATTTCTTATTTACTGCTGATTAAGTCCTCAATTCTGGCTCAGAAGGTAACCTGCAGTGCAGTGTTGACAAGTTCTCCAACTCCTGTACAAGCTTTGGTCTCACCATCAGTACCAAGAAGACTGAAGTTATGTATCAGCCGGCCCCTGGAAAGCCCAATATTGAACCCCACATCACCATCAACGACCCAAAACTCAACCGCTTCACCTACCATGCCAACACAGTGTCACAGAGCGGCACTATCAACGACGGGGCCAACCTTCGCATTGCCAGAGACAGCGCAACTTTCGGCAGATTGTATACCAACGTCTGGAATAAAAGAGGCATCAGCACCCAGACCAAACTAAATGTCTACAGAGCAGTTGTGCTCTCCACACTACTTTACGCATGCGAAACGTAGACTGCGTACCAATGCCGAGCCAGGACGCTAAACGACTTTCACACCACAAGTCTTAGGAAAGTTCTGAGCATCAAGTGGCAGGACAAGGTTCCAGACACTGAGGTACTCGCCCCGCATCCACAGCATCCTAATGCAGTGCCAGCTACGTTGGGCGGTACATGTTGTACGCATGTCAGACCACCGGCTATCTAAGAGACTCTTCTATGGCGAGTTACAGTAAGGACAGCGATCACACGGAGTAAAAAACGCTTCATAGACAATCTGAAAGCTGCATTGAAAGCGTTCAACATAAACCCTGATTTCTGGGAGCAAACAGCAAGCGATCGAGTCACATGGCATTCTCCGTGCACAAAGTCTCCAAGTTGTGCGAATCTAGCAGGACAGCAGCTGCAGAGCTGAAGAGACAAGCCAGTAAAGCACGTACCATCAACCCACTAGGAGATATCCCACCCATCCCATGTACCTTATGCAAAACAAAAACATTCTGTGCAAGTGTTGTCCTCACCAGCCACCTGGGCACGCACAGAACAGAACCGAGACAGCCCTTCCAACCCTCGGATAACTACAGGGGTCCTCGTCAAATCAATGGACGAACAACATTGGTGTACAGCCTGTACAGGTAGCAGTCACACACGCTAACAGGTAGCAGTCACACACGCTAAGTTCATTAATTTTAAATTTATACCTGGGTTTTTCTCCGGTCGCTACATTGACATGTTAGTACCGTGTGTCTAACAGGTATGACAGTACCAATTAAACAATCCCAGGTGAGCGGAGGATAAGGTGTAGGGTACATTGTATTCAGAAATAAACAACAAATCTAGCTGTGATTGGTGTGTTATGTAAGAGTTATACTTTCTTCAGGGCTTAAAAAGCTGATCCTTTTGGCAACATGTGAAATTATGTTAATTCATATATAGATCATATTTTGTATCTTTTATGATTTTTATTTAAATGTTGTGAAAATGCATCTGTTGTGACTAGTTAACTCTTAAATGCAATGGAGTACCTGGTTTTGTCCTTGTCAAATTGAAAATCTAACATTGTTCTCTATGACAGTGTGACATGGGTACTGAAGTTGGATAGAAAGTATATTTATTTTACAGAACATTAGCATTGAGGTCTGTGGAAAAAACAATTGGTATCGTGATACTTAACGGGAAGAATAGCCTCACAGTGTATCCATAGAAACACATACATGTGGGCGGCATTTATGTACTGTACTAGTTTGAAGTAGGAAACGAAATTGATGCTGAACAGCTATGGCCAATATTTAACGTCTTTTAAAAATAAAATGTAGGAAATCTTCAGAAAATATCACACGTTGGCTTTTGTAACTATAACTATAACATATGGTAATAAATTGGAGTATGCATAATTGATAGCGCCCCGTTTTTAAGCAATTCTTTGATTTATTTGTGTGATTATTTGGTATTCGGCGCCATGGAAATATTCATAGCCCGAAATAATAAGCCAATTATTACGGGCAACGTGACAGAGCCGAGTGTTAGTGAATTTGAACCATGCTAGGGTTAGTTAGTAGTGAATTTAGGTCCAAGCCGAATGATTGTCCCTGGTTGTAACATAGTCCATATTAAAATCTAGTGGTGTATAGTAGTGTTGTGGTTGAAATGGCAGTATTTATGGTAGAAAACCAATAACTTACATAATGGAATCAATAAGTTGGGATTTAGTAGATACTATTTATGTGTCCATAGTGGAAAATATGCTAGTTACATAAGCGTGATACGCTGGAAAATGTGTGAATTGACTGGCCTAGGGCGGCGCAGTTAAATAGTTCCCAGTTATAAAGGGAATACTAGTAAAATTTCTAAGGCATAACGGGCTGGCGATACGGAAATCCGATGATAATGAAGAAAAGAAAAACCATGCAAAGGTTCGGTTAATGGACTTTTGGGCAAGTTATTTCATCTGTGATCGCCAATTGATAGAGCAAAATTTATCAAATAAAGACAGATACGTCTGACGTTTCATTTTACAACTCAAGTTGTATGGAAGTATTTGGAAATTCGGGGAAAACATATGACTTCCAGCGGGATTCGCACCAGTGTTTTGACATCGCGCGGTCAAGTGAATACCCTTGTGCGTGTAACAATACATAGACTGATGGCTTTACGCCTGTGTAGTCAGCTCCAAGATTAGCATACAGGCACAAAAATAAGTTATGTAAAGATAATATAGTTGATTTGGGCCAAATAGAGACTATTTTACCTGCAAAAACCGAAATATCATGTGTACAAACACAACTATCTTGTTCTTGTGAGGCATGTCATAAAGCAAGATAGAGAACGCTCTAGGTACACGTGTAGATAGATCACTTGTGTAATGCAAGATATTCTAGTATAAGCAATTTTAGGTAATTTATCAAAGATGTGGTATCCCTTTCCATTTGATTTTAATTGTCCTGCTCTAATTGTCCAATTTTGTACATTTTCCTGCCTTGTAATTGGGCATGCAGTTTAATTAGATAAGTTCTTTTGCATTCCCTTTTGTTGAAGCAGCACGGAATTCCAACAGACAAGATCAGTTTCTTAAAGTTAGCATTATCCATTGATACTTGTAGTATTCTTGTGAAATTTCCATATTAAGTCAAACAGTATTGAGTGATAACCATATTAGTCACATATTGACCATTCCTTCCATTTAAGACCACAGTGTTCTTCAAACCTTGCATCCCATCACAAGAATCCAAATTGGTATGGGATCATAACTGCATGTTTATGGAAGGCCGCACTCCACATGCCGCCATTGTAGAGAACATGAACTATGTGATATAAAACAGCCGTCTCATCTCAGCAACAAAATTACATCACTCTTGATGTCTCCACTATATAGAAGCTTGAATTTTAGGTTCTCGCTTTACCAGTAATGTTTTTGGATAATTTAATTGCGTTGAAGTTAATACAATGTGTTCATGAACTCATCTATCGTACACGGATAATACACTGGAGGGGAACAAATAACACACCTTATGCATATCATTCAGTTATCTCCCTTACACCATACATAACAAATTAAGAAATAAAAACTCACATTTTCAGTGATTGGTTATGAAAATAAAGAGACGATTTGTAAAGTATTATTTTAGACCTCAGTCTTGTAGAAAATGTAAGTAGAAGTAATTTAATAATTTCTTCCAGTTGAGTTTACAATTGTAAAAACTGATAAGTATGTTTTGTTTGATTTAGGTATTTTTCTGCCTGACTGAAGCCCATTATTGTAATTTTCTGTGTAGAAGAAATATAATTGTATGCACCTATATTATCTAAATTATTCACACTTTTATATGGGAATGAATACCACTGGACTTGAAATTTTGGTAAGGGATATTATTATTGCACATGTGTCTTTAAACTGCCCTTGGACTTATGGGACAGTGTCTCCATTGTCCAAGAAAAGGTTACCAAACTTTCTTCACTTCTCATTTTTCTCATTGCTGCTTTAGTATCTTTTAATTACTTTATCATAAGCTACATCTCTATTTTAGATCTCTTTACTCCTGTTTTAAACTCCAATGGACTCACTATACTTATTGTTTATGTTTGGCATTTTTCTATATTTTATTCCCCAATTTTCACCCCAAATCCAACATAACCACTTAGACGCTGTGATCTACTTTATTTGGTGTCAGATTTGCTAACTGCATTAATTTTATTCACAACACAAAGCATGGAAGTTTTCTATTTGTGTGACAAAGAGGAACGGGAGGTTGACTTTTGTGTGAGGACTTTGGGTAATGACATGTAACTGCAGAGTGTAAAGTGTTCAAAGCCTATACTTTATAATAAGATTGGGTCCTGTTTCTATGTTAAGTTCTGCTTCTGCCATACATATATAAAGTCCTTTATTTGAGGTGAATTGTACTTTTTGAAATAGGAGATTACATACTATTTAGCACATTTACGTTTGACCTAATAATATGATATTGTTGTTGTGGCTGTAGGGTCAAGTTTAACGCCATTTTTCAGCACACGATAGGCTACACATGGCGGCCAGTATTAATGGTTTAGAAAGAACCCGAGGAAAACCCCGGAAAGAACCATCGACCCAACGACTACTGGTAAGCTTTCTCACATAACTACATTAATCGAATCTTAGACTCGAACCCACGCAGACAGAGATGAGATGGCAGTGATCGGTAACGGAGAGCGCTTTAGACCACTCGGCCACTCGTGGCCCCTCATAATGTATAATATGATTGATCCCATATCACCCACGTGAAGTTCAATAAATGCTGATATGAATAAAACACAACCCATAGTTAAAACAATTCATTTTATTCCCAAAATATAGTTTGGTAGTAAAGCACAAATAAGCAGCAGCTGTAATAGTTTAAAAACCTTTACATACAAAACATAGCTTGGTACCTCCTAAAATGTGTCTGCTGTGACTAGATAACACTTACTCCTGTCTAGTGCCAGTAGAGTTATTTCTCTTAAATGCATTGGAGTGCCTGGTTTTGAAATTGTCAAACTGACAATCTAACATTATTCTCTAAGACAGCGTGTGACATGCACGCTGAGGTAGGATAGAAAGTACATTTATTTTACAAAACATTAGCATTAAGGTATATGGAAAAACAATTGGTGCCGTCGTACCAACAGCGATTGCTATCAATGCCATGCGGCCTCCAACAGTCATAATCGGGATTGGCGCAGTAATAACGATCAATCCAAGCCTCATATAGGTCATCATCATCATGATCTCTCTCTCTCTCTCTCTCTCTCTCTCTCTCTCTCTCTCTCTCTCTCTCTCTCTCATCTTCCGGGGCTACCTCATAGTGTTGTTATTTATCCACAGATTGGCGGCTGACGAAATGAATGAATGATTTATCTGCAGTGCCTGTCAGATGTTATATATAGAGAGAGAGAGGGATCTCAAATGGGTAATGCTATAATATTGAAATTATGAAACGAGTTGAATAATGTCCTGGACAATTATTGAACGAGTTTAATAAATTTAATATTAAATCATTACCCATTTGAGAGTCTTTTATCACATAGCTTTTATTTTTCAGTGGAAATTATTTAGATAGAAGAACTGATTATTTCGATACTGCATATACTAGAGGAAAACAACACCTACTATGTGATATACAAAAAATAAAAAATAAAAAACATATCGGCCATTCGGTCATACGAGACTTCTTAACATGTGGGCACTACTTAATTGGTTAAGTTTTAAAACTCTAAGCGTTGGAAAAAGGCAAGAAAACACATACTGGACGAGGCGATACAAACTCTTGGGACAGAGTGAAAGACCAAGATAAACAAATAAAACACTTTGTATTGAATATAAACTTACGACAATATTATCTTATCGCTCGCATACTTAAGGAAATGATGAATTTTGTATTTGTGACCTTGACTTTAACTAACTGGTGGATAGTATGCTTAGTACGTGGAGCAACGCATTGGTACACGAGTGATATGAAGGGGTACGTGGCTAATTAAACAAGATTATAATAAACAGTACCAATAATAAAAACCACATTCAAAAGATAAAATAATATAAATTAATTTTATTTGTCCTACAAAGTATCACAATAACCCACATACACGCGCACACATAAAAACACACGCGCTCGCACGCGCGCACACACACAGACACACACACACACGCACACTTGTACGTCTTTCCGTTCTCCTTATAATCCTTACAAAAATGACACGTGGTCACTCAGTTCATTTTTCTGATAGTTTGGGTTAATGACCACCTCGTACATTGCAATTACGTATGGGTCAGGTCCTCGCCAGCATTGCTTGCTAGCCCTGATTATCTGGGCTTAGTATTGTCCTATATGATTCAAGTTGGGGAGATGGGTATCCATTTGTGACACTTCCCTGTATTACATGCTTTTTTCAAAATTGTTGTAAAATAACCCACATACAAGATAAGAGCATGAGGACACGCGTATACATCATGAGATGTTGATCTAGATACTTAATTTATGGTACCATAAATTTTAAATGTTGTTGTTTATTTGGGAAATGATAGAAAGAAGAAAGTATATGGATTAAAATAGTCTTGTTCTATACACAGTTGACATGAGAACATCACTGGTGTGTGTGTGTGTGTGTGTGTGTGTGTGTGAATATGAGACGTCACGCAAAGTTAATAGAAACTATCACTTAAGAAAAGGAGATCCGTTGCGGAAGACGTGGAACGAAAATTAAAAGAAAAATAGCAATGATAATGTCAGTCTGAGCATTATTATCATTACTATTATGTTAATTCAATACATCGTCTGAGCATTATTATCATTACTATTATGTTAATTCAATACATCGTCTGAGCATTATTATCAATATCCTAATTATATCGTCTGAGCATTATTATTATTTTCCTATTTCAGTAATATCGTCTTAGCGTTATTATTATTGTGCTAATTCAATGTCATCTAAGCATTATTATCAGTATGATAATTCAACATATCGTCTGTGCATTATTATCATTTTCCCAATTCATTAATATCGTCTGAGCGTTAGGATCATTGGGTCAATTCAATATATCGCCTGAGCATTATTATCAGTATCCCATTTCAATACATCGTCTGTACAATATTATAATTATCCCAATTCAATATATCGTCTGTGCATTCTTAGCATTATCCTAATTCAGTTTGTCGTTTAAGCAGTATGATAATTGCGCTAATTTTGTACGTATTCAAATCAACAGTATCATAATACTAATTCAATCTTTGCAGTTATAAAGATCGCCCGAAATTAAGTTATTTTCTTAACCTGAAATTAACTGCCTCTAAAGTGTTAAAACTTACCTCTCGTATTCTATCACAGTACTAGCATTTACCGATTGTATTCTATCATAATGCTAGCAATTACCGTTTGCATTATATCACAGTGCTAGCAATTACCGCTCGTATTCTATCATAGTGCTAGCAATTACCGCTTGTATTATATCAGAGTGCTACCAATTACCGCTTGTATTATATCACAGTGCTAGCAATTACCTCTTGTACTATATCACAGTGCTAGCAATTACCGCTTGTATTATATCAGTGGTAGCAATTACCTCTTGTACTATATCACAGTGCTAGCAATTACCGCTTGTATTATATCACAATGCTAGCAATTACCGCTCGTATTCCATCATAGTGCTAACAGTTACCGCTCGTATTCTATCACGTTTTCAAAGATTTCAGAGGTAAATTATAAAAAGAGAACCGATAACTGTTTTTATATTTTATATAATTTGTAGTTTATTCGTTGCTTTTTCGGACGTTGGTAATGTCTATTCTGATAAAATTCCTTTTCGCTGTTTTAATAAGTACTAACAATAGTGTACTTTAGATTAATTCAGGCTGAATTTTGAGAACACGGGATAAGTCATTTTAGTTAACCGAGTGTTTACACGTTGCAGTTTCCACAAGTAAAATATCCAAAGAAATTCATCCACAGTTAATTTCAGTAGCATATATGGATGTCAACATTCTCTCCATTGTGCATGCTGCAAATACAAACCATTTCACCTTACACCTGTCACTCTCAGAAGTTCATAACAGCTACAGAGTGCCCCCACCTCAGTTATTTCTACGACTGAATTAACTTTAGAATTTCCTGAGAGGCTGAAAGGATAGTTCGATCATTTGTAACAGCTTGGTCAATCCTTACTTTATAAATAGCTAAAGGTACGTGTCCGTAACGCTTACCTCGAAATAGAGTATACAATACATGGGTTGGGAGGGCCATGAATGGGTGGTGGTGCTGGTGGTGTTTTGACGCCATTTTTCAAAACTTAATAGGATATACATGGTGAACAGTATAACCGATGGAGGAAAAACCCGGGGGGGGGGGGGAGAAGAAAAAAAACTCAATGAGAATCACTGACCAATGGGACGTTAGTGGGAAGATTTCTTATCCACATCAACCGAGCCAGAGGCTGGCACCCACACGGACAGATTTGCGATAACTCGGCTACCCAGAGCCCCATGGTGTTTGGTAATGAAAAGTACAACTTTATAGCACAAGAGAATCATTTATCATAAACAGTGTATGGTTCATATCGATTTATGCCAACGGATGGCAGATTCACAGGTTTAAATGTTTTATATGGCTTTATATTGCGATGTACATCCTGTCTTCTAGGCAATCAAAATGCAATTTAAGAGATACTCCCTTGTTCTGCTGAGGTATTAAAATCAATACCTGGACTGTTACATCTTGCTATATCTCATAATTCCTTGTTAATATTTAGGGCAGTATCGGGAAAATGTATATTATGACTTGGTTGGAAACTGACTTTAGGTGGGGAGGATACATATATATATATATATATATATATATATATATATATATATATATATATATATATATATATATATATATATATATATATATATATATGAGTTGATGTTTTTATTTCATCATTTTTTTTTACATGCACGGGTTGATCACTGCAGCTCAACTTAAACAATGAATAACAGTTTTCCATTCTGTCGCAGCCAGTTTCCAATCTGAAAATCTCTTAAATGCATCTTAGACAGAATGGATAACATAGTGATGTTAAAAACAGGATACAACGGTCCAAAATTGTATGTCTTCAAAAAGTGCTCTCTCTCTCTCTCTCTCTCTCTCTCTCTCTCTCTCTCTCTCTCTCATTAACATATAAAGAATGGCCGGAAGACACGACGGCCGAAAAGGACGTTGCGTAACGCTACTCAGGATAAAATAAATGAATAACTTACTTATCATATACTTGTTTCATTGCAAAGTGTCTAATTTGTACATCATATCAACTTCGAGAGTGAAAACTGAAAAAGAACTTTCGTGTGTACTGTTGGCGAATGTGCCTTTTACCTAATGTTTGACGCGAGTGCCGTGAATTGCTAATTGCACAGAATTTAAATGTGCTAATTGGACGGGATTTTTAATGACGCTGACAATGCGGTTTGCGTCCTTTCTCAAGACAGTTTTTTGAAAAATGCTGACCCATGTTGCATGCAAAAATTTAACCCGAACATGCTCGGGGAAAGAGAAACACACGTCGTGAATCATAACATTCTCAATCTTTTCTATCAAAGGGTAATCATAACACAGTTTATCAGGGAGCTACTGCTATTTCTACGGTTTAAGAAAAGTAACATCGAGAAGAAACGGTACGAAGAAAAAACAGTTTCACCACTCGGAACTTATGTCATTCCTTGTTTCGTAACAAGCCGAATTTGTCCGAACTGCATTTTTCGTACTAAATTCGACGTATGATCCGCATGACTAGCATCATCAGTAGACGAGTGCGTTCTGAATTAAAGCTTCAGATGTAAATGGTACTCATTCACCCTTTATCATCTCCGCTGAGTTTACTATATTTAATTTTGGATAATATCCCTACGCCTGCCGACTCAGTGAACGCGTCTTTGTACTTAAACTCATTAAAATTTATAAATGTGTTAGCATGTGATTTTTTTTAAACGTTTAATATGATATGACTGTTGCAGCACTTCAGCATTTCAAATCTCCAGTTTCAAAGGTCCCTGGGTAAGGACGTTGTCAAGCTCTTCGTATTGAAGAAAATCTTGCATGTAAGTCCTCAATCCCATAATGCCTAAATAGAAACGATCGCTTTTGAAGTCTGGGTAGACGATTCATGTTCTAATTGAGCTCACAATGATCTGACGATTTGTCGTAACTAAATGCAACGTAAGCAATATTTAAAGACCATTTAAACTGAATGATATCATAAGTTTGTTTTATCCAAATGTTCCAGTAATGAAATTACTAACTAAAAGTAAAGGTTTTTGTATAGTTATCTTTTTTCTTCTTTTTCTGTGTGTCGGGGTGGGGTGATGTTGGGTTATAAAATTAACTGAACGCCAATTTTCAGGGTATAATAGGCTATACAATGAGACCAGTATAACTGGTGGAGGAAGAACCCGGAAAGATCCTAATATAATAATAAAAAAAGAAATCTCACGGTAATCTAATGGAAAGCTTTCGCACATATCTACAATGGCCGAGCCTGAAACTCGAACCCACGCGGACGGAAGTGAGATTGCAGTAATCGGTAAAAGTGCAGGCATTTAATTGGTGACTCAACTTCTGGATAAGCCAATTTAAATCCCAAGTTTTCATTAGGAAAATCTATTATACCTATTTAGACAGGAGTTCGTCTACGAAAAACTTACAAATTTGGGATGCATCACCAATGTTTAGTCCAAGTCTTTTCAGAGAGTCGAAGTTATTTGATTCTCATCGGACAAAGACGATGTGTTCCAAATGGCATATGACGTGTCAATTGGAGACCTAGACTTTGTCTGACTATTATAGATGATAGACTGGGATAGCTTTCAGATACGACACTTATGCATATATCGGCAATTTCGCACATCGATGTGCCATCGCGTACAATTTCGTAAAGCAATGAAGTTTTCTATGTTATGCTGTACTGATAAACAGTACTGGCGCTACTTGACATGTATTAATGGCACATTAATCAATTTTAATGCAACCCGTCAGCCAAAGAGCCCCTACTTTCCAAAGTCACATTTATGGTTGTTGACATATTCAATACAGGTCATGAAGTTTTCATGATCTGGTGTAGGTCCGCAGCCAACAGTCACAATAGAGACTATGTATCTGTATAGCTGATGGTCACATGCGAATTTCTTTTTGACACACATGTATGCTTACAAATGTATTTTTTCGATTGAAAGTAAACCTTCATTGAAATTTTACTTTTTACAGATGTACAATTCTTTCGCACATATATCAAACTGTTGCTGACTTGAGTAAAATAAATAATTTATTCCACATATTTGATAATTAAAAACAAAACTATTTAACGTATGTGAAATCCTTGATCTCACGTAAGCACATGTCAAATTATTTAATGAAAGTAAACAGGAATTCCTCATATCTAAATGTTATTTCGAATATGCCCAGTGTGGTTCTACTATTAAAATAATTGAGAACTAACTGAAAAAAATCAAAGTTTGCTTATAGAGTGGACAAAGTTTAGGTGGTCAATTTGGACTGACCTCGTGTAATTTGTACGTCATGATGTTCTCATTGACCCCAACACGATCTGGTGACGTGCCATTGCTAAGCAATTTTTAAAGACTTTTTCTGAAAAATTTCTTCTGGGTTTGTTAATTAGAAATTTGAAGTAGTGAAATTACAAAATAAAAGTGCATGTTTGTTTTGCGTTTTTTAGGCCATTTTTCAGAACGAAATAGACCATACATGACAGTTAGTACAACTAACTTGCAGACGAAGAACCCGGGAAAAAACCGATAAGAACCAATGACCGACCGAAGCTACTCATAAGCTTTCTGTCCTATCCACTTTGACAGGCCCGAGACTCGAACCCACGCGGACAAAGGTGAGTTGACGGTAATCGGTAACAGAACAAGTATTGAATTGGTGGCGATTCGTAGACCTCCCCCCCCCCCAATTTTCAGTGCTTATATGTCATTATGAAGACCTATTATTGCTATATAGCCTACATGAAACTTAAAAATGTGAGAAGTATGACAAAGGTTAACTCCGAGTCTCTTTTAGAGAGTTGTATCGCAAAGGGACAAAGCGTTCCGAATGGCAAATTACCTATCTGTAAGAAACCATAGCTTTGTGTAACTATTATAGATAAATGTGAGATGCCGTCTAGTTATTGAGCTAAGAAATTTTTAAACTTATCGCAGGGGCGAATATATATATATATATATATATATATATATATATATATATATATATATATATATATATATATATATGCATGTGCCATCAACGTTAAATTTCGCAAGGCAATGGTGTTTCCTGAGAAGTTTGTCTGCAAGGACTAATTGTACTGACACTATACGACACGTATTCTTGGCACGTTAATCAATTCTGACGAAACCCGTAAGCCAAAGGGCCCCTACATTCCCTTATGACATTTATAGATGTTGACCTATTCATGAAATAACAGGCCAGGAATTTTTCATGATGCGGAGTAAAATTCTTTGTCCGTAGTCAACACTATTCCAATATATGCTAACACCATTGCTGATGACCACATGGGAATAACTGTCTGACACACGTGTACGTGGATAAATAAATTTTCCAATATAAATTAAACCTTACGTATTACGTATGTAAATGTTTCCTTCATGTACAATTCTTGCTCACATGTGTGAAATTCTATTAGACTCGCTCTAAAGAAAATAATTGCTTTCACATATTTGAAAATGTTTTTTTCTTTCTTTCAAAGCAAAGAATATTTTTACGTACGTGAAATGCTTTGTTAAATATGTAAGCAAATGTCAAAGTATTTCATAAGTAAAAATGAATTCTTCAATTGTGAATGTTGTTTAAAATATGCGAAACACTATTTCACACACACACACACACACAAGCATTGCGCACATGTAACCGCGTTTAAACATATAACAAAACCTAGCATGCGAAATTTAATTTACATATTTTAAATAAACCATTTTTATCTGACAACATTTATAACACTTGAGAATTTGTCTTCTATTTTTTTAATTAAAAAAACGATATGGAAGGCGTCATTTTACGTTTGTATAGAACTATGGTTACTGACTTTGTTCGCATGTTAAATTCTTTCGCACATATGCGAGATATTTCTTTTAATTTCTAAGAAATATTGCAATAGGTAAGAATAAAAATAAAAGCATTTCAAATAACTATGACACAACTGCCTCGACGATGCCTTCATTATAACCTTGCTTTGTACATTGTGAGAACTGTTTGACAAAATCAACGTTGTTTAATAGAGATAGAATTCCCCTTTGGGGGAAATCCCCAAATAGTCCAATGTTGGAGAGTTTACAGCTATCAGCATTCAGACGAAATCGACTAAAACAGCTCGTCTCCTTCAAGAACTGACGAACTGCACCGTTTTAATTGTTTGCCACAAATTCTTACATATATGAAATACCAAGCGACTTACCTAACAGCCCAGCTATGTGTGAATACAAACTTTATTCAGCACTCAATGACCTCAGTAACCATGACTAATCGCGCAATTATTTACGCTTCAATGCACGTGTACCACCACCACCCCCACCCCTTTTGTGAGGGTTCCAAAGCCTGCGATAAGTAAATGGGTTCACTGTTTATCATTGCCCCACACCCATTTTTCTTTTTTAAAAAAATGAAACAATCTGCTATTTACAGCCAATAACATCATAATGGTCGAAGTGATTTTCATGAATCCTATGCCCATGTCAATATAATGGTTCGAAGGTGTGTCGCACATCAAAACAATGCACTAATTTTACAAGATTCTCAAAAGATCTCCTTACATAGAGAGTGGACACGCTCTTCCCTGTAATACTTCATACATGTTTTTGGTAGAGATAGCAAACGATTGCAATAAAATGTGGCACATATAAACATTTTAACGCAATAAAATTCAAGTCTTTAAAGAATTCCTAAAATTTGAGGAAACCCTCAAAAGTTCCCCAGAGACAAGGCATGTGATCATTTAGGACGATTTTTAAGATTTTATCAATTTAGCTGAATCCCGGATGCCTGTTGAATATTCGGTTAATAAATAACTATAACCAAATGAGCAATTAAAATTAAAATGACCACGATTTTAGAAGGATGTTGCTAAGTTGAATTAAATTGGGGTCAGACCCTCCCCCTCCCCCAATTCCTCTTCAATGTTGCAATGCAAAATATGACTTTTAGCCAGGTCTGAATTGTAACTTTAAACCACGTGACAAATTTTGAATAAGCATCGATCCTTAAAGTTGGATGCAATGAGCATTAGAATTTTATCACATTTAAACTGGAGAAGTCTTTGTGAAGAATCACTTCGACCTTTCTCATTTCCCATGTCAGTGTTAATCTTCAAAGGCGCCAGCTTTTCGACTCAATTAAATTGACCGGATATTTTAGCACGGTTTTGAGAAAGAGACAGCTGAATTTCCGATTCATGACAAATAGTCATTAATTGTCTTAGGAAAACGTTTTGAAAACATTACTCATAATTGGTCAGAGTGAAATTAACTCGTAAACCTTGGAAGTACAGTAATACTACTTTAACGTGACAACCTTAGCCAACATTTTTTAGTCCGAAAATTCTCTCGAGGATAAGTTGGGCTCATACGTAACCTGTTCATCTGGGTTCTGTCGGCGTTTAAATTTTAGCGTGCACTAGACAATTTTTTCTTCAAATTACGCAGCTTACTTCTAAGATGAAGTCAGACATTCAACGTTGGTTGACTACGTTTTATTAAACAAATTAGCAGTATTAATCCTTCATCGTTTAGGGAAGTGGGGGTGGGGTCAAGCTTTGCTCGATTTTTGCATACGTAATGAATGGATACACATGTTCCTACTTATGTTATTCAACTTCCCTATAAGGAAAGATGATATGATTGATAAAAAAAAATAGGAAAATATGTTGGTTGACTGATTGGGCATGACCCCATTTGGGGACCTGTCAAATCTACTAATTTACAAGTAGATCTAAATTTAATCAGAATGCAAGATGCATCCACATTCCAGTGGATAATATTGAGAATCTGATCCAGCCACAAAACCGTAGTTACTTAAAGGTGAATTTTAGGTCACATTGTCCAAAATAGGTCAACAGGTGTTGTATTGCAATCTAGAATCTTATTGTCTTGCAATCTTGTATGTTATTGTCTTGTATTGCAATCTTGTATCTTATTGTTGTCTTGCAATCTTGTATCTTATTGTTGTCTTGCAATCTTATATCATATTGTTGTCTTGCAATCTTGTATCTTATTGTTGTCTTGCAATCTTGTATCTTATTGTCTAGTATTGCAATCTTGTATCATATTGTTGTCTTGCAATCTTGTATATTATTGTCTTGCAATCTTGTATCTTATTGTTGTCTTGCAATCTTGTATCTTATTGTTGTCTTGCAATCTTGTATCTTATTGTTGTCTTGCAATCTTGAATCTTATTGTCTTGTGTTGTATTCCTATCTTGTTATCTTATTGTTTTGTGTTGTATTGCAATCTAGAATCTTATTGTTGTTTTGTGTTGTATTGCAATCTTATATCATATTGTTGTCTTGCAATCTAGTATCTTATTGTCTTGCAATCTTGTATCTTATTGTTGTCTTGTATTGCAATCTTGTATCATATTGTTGTCTTGCAATCTTGTATCTTATTGTCTTGCAATCTTATTGTTGTCTTGCAATCTTGTATCTTATTGTTGTCTTGCAATCTTGTATCTTATTGTTGTCTTGTGTTGTATTGCAATCTTGAATCTTATTGTTTTGTGTGTATTCTACAAGCAACTGATCCAAAATAAAATGTAAAACTTGGGGTGTATCAATGAACAAGGTAACAATTTTAAGCAACATCCACCTTTGTGACAAGACATAGAAAATTATTTTAAAAAATACCAACTGTACCCGTTTACCAGCGTTTTCAGACCCGGATTTTCTGCTGAATAAATGCAACATAAGCTTTGTATGTTGTTGGACTAAACTTCTTTGTACACCGTACTGTAATACAGCATCAGTGAAGTAACATACTGTTCTTTAAAGTGGGTGAAACTCTGCAGTCAGCTTAACTTGAACCAACAATTCTATCCCAAAATTTTAAACGCGAATAAAAAATCTTATTTTTGAAGGAAAGACTTTTTTGGCAAATGTTTTAGACTTGGATTTTAAATAAAAACAAACAATTATATCTGGTCATTTGTCTACCTCAGGGTCACCTAAAATCTCAAGTAATGCCCATCACTCAACAAATTTAAATATAAATTATGTAGTAACTATGATGAATAAAACGTTCACCATATTGTTTAGTATAATAAATTGGGTTACTTCAAAGATCTATATTTTCACAAAAAATACTAAACAAAACATGGAAACTTATTTTTTGCCAAGTTCTCCATGATGATTACCTTATTCAGCCACAAAAAGATATCTACCCGATTGATAGGTTATATGTGGACATGTGGAATATAGGTTGGCCATGGTCATGCATGGGCGAGTGGAAGATAGGTTCGCTTACATGTCTTGCATGGGTGTCTGGAAGGTAGGCTGGCAGATTGAAAGTGTGGATGTTAGAATGACTGAGGCTATGTGTGGATGGTAGGCTGGCAGACATGTCCTGTATTGGCATGTGGAAGGTTGGTTGGTCAACTCTTGGGGTATAAATGGAATGTAGGTTGGCTGACAGAGGCCATGTGTGGTGTGTAGAAGGTTGGCACATGTTTTGCATGAGCTTGTGGAAAATAGGTTGGTTGACTGATTTGGCATGAATGGAATTAAGGTTGGTCGATTGACAAGTCGCATTGGAAATGTAGCCTCCCTGATTGATTGGTCACATTGGCTGTGGAAGGTACGATGGCCGATTGATACGCATTTTAAGTGCAGATGGTTGACTGATTACTAGGTTCTCTGGGTGTGTGGTTGGTAGGTTAGGTTTGTGGATTGACAAGTCATGCATGGAAGCTAGGTATCACTACTTCATCATTATTTGAGTCAATTACATCGGGAGATGCAGAACCAACAACCATTGCATTACGAAATTGACATTTTACAAATAAAGTTACTGTGGCTCCTGTTTAAGGACTAAATAATAGGATGTACTTGTATTACAGCGTTTTATTTTGATTCTACCAGAGTTCTGAAATCTGGTCATATGATAATACAGCATTAGAACTTGACCATCGCCACATTTATTTTGTTTGCAATGAATATTTAGTAAAACTCTCTTCTTGTATGCTTTTCGAAGTGTATTCCAGTTTAAATTCAGTACTAAAATTGTGGAGCAATCACTTGCACAAAGACATTATACCTCAACACATCCATGACTCCGCAGTCCTGATTTTCCGATGCAGATATCAATGGAAGTCTGAACAGCATCATTGCTATGTGCCAGGTAATAATTTGTGTAACTGCAGACCCACAAGCGTGTAGAGACAACTTTTGAGACACTTTATACAGAATATATAAATTTTAACAGCTACAGTTACTGTATTAATTATGCAATTTTCTGCAAGAAGCAACGTTGATATTTTATCTATATGGATATCACTGCAATAAGGATTTATTACAAAAACACTATGCTATTGTGAATTCTTGCAATCATCGGTCTATCAATATGACCATTTGCAAAATGAATTATCCAAGTCAAATATGTGTGTACCTAAATAAATTATAAACCTTATCCCATGTAAAATGAAGTCGCACTACTAGTCGAGTCAATTTTTTATTGTTTATATTTAATTGAATGCCATAGAACACTTTGCTATATAGGTATAACTGCAAAAAAATATCTGAACCTAAATAAATTAAATTATAAACTATGATGTACCTTTTAACCTACACATGTTGGCTAGTGACAATATATGGTAACAATATGCGTAGAGATGCCAACCGATTCACATTATTAGGAATACTTTAACTGTAGTTAGCTCATCTGGAATGAATAGTAACAACATTCCTGATATCATATTACATCTTCCCATCTACTTGTACATAGCAACTACACTGGCTCTAATGGGAATAAATGGTGAATGAATTTCTCGAATTCATGGGCTTTCAGTTCCTTCAACATTTTTGCCAAAAAATACCATATCTGATTATTTTTCTCTTCAATAATGAAATCACGGTTCAACTATTTAGTTTGATTGACTGGTGCGTTATCTTAAATCTGTCTTGCTGAAAAACTATATTGTGTGTTCCAATTGATCCTACCACTTGTCCCTTTGTTTTCTCAGAATTTCAACAATGTAACTTGGAAGATTGAATATGGACAAAACATCTGAAGTGATTCTGCAAAATCCAGACAGGTTGGCATCTCAGCACAACTGGTACCATTTCTGTGCCAATGTACATCTTAGAATCTTTCATCTCAACCATATTTTATCATGTCTATCATACATTCTCATATGAACATGTAGCCCCAAAGACACGTATTCACAAAATGTTTTTACCAGGAAACTTTAACTAAAGTTGATGTACACAAGCTCGAACATTTTGTAACTTTGATTACAACAAAGAATCTTGTAACTGTCTGGATCTTCTTATAACATCAGCTCCCATACGAGCGAGGTAAATTTTTAAGTACACAGTCATGCTTAAGTATCACGTCCCACACTGAGGTTTAGAGCTGAAGTTTCTTGCTCAAAAAGTGTAGAGAAGATGGGAAAAGATTGAACGTCATTACAGACAGATCTGGATTTATCTTCTAAGTAACAAATAAGTATACAACAGTTCATCTGGGTAAGCACTCTTTGCAAGCACAAACCTGTTGTACATGGGTAATTTTCCTAAAATGGTTCTAAACCCTCACCAACACAAAAAGTGAAATGGCAAACAAAAATATCAAAATAAGGTGTCAAGGTCTATGCAAAATGTTTCACAAATACTGCTTTCAAATGCCTCACACTAACAGGCTTTACTGATTGAGAAGGTGAATAAAAGATATGTTTGACCCCGTCATGAAATGTTTGGAACATCATATTGTAATTTAGTTATTTTTCAAAGCCAATTTGATTTTCCAATTTGAAGACCATTCAATTTAATATATTGATGCCAACTAAAACTATTATTTAAGCAATTTGCCTAAAGCCACATATTCTTGTCTTCAATTTTATCTAATTAAATATATGCCATTGTTTCATACTTTATTATAATTTACCCCCATACCCAATCCAAGATAGTTGAGTGCAATTTATATCACTTGAGTATAGAGCTGAGCAATTATCTAGAATATAATCTTATAATCTGCCTCACTGCATTGTTAATGAATTGAGTAGGTAAAATATATTACCACATTATACATGAAATTTGGATATTAACATCATTATTCTATTCTACATTTCTGCAGACTAGTTACAATGTGTAAAAACCAGAACCAGATTAAATTCTTTTGAAAAAATCTATCCTCGATCCTAATATCCTAGAAGTAACCATGTTTTGCAATGAACTGTCTTAACTTCAAAATGAGCAACCTCTAGTTTGAACAAACCCATGAAGGCTTTTGAGAAAATATGAATGAAACTTTCAATCCAAATCGAAAACTTCAATGGCTATGACATTGACCCTTGAGTCAAAGGTGAAGGAAATCATGTTACTAAATGAACTGCCTTGGTTTCATAAGGAAACATCCCATGTGTGAATAAAATCCATCAAGAACTTGAGGAGAGGCAAGGCATGTGCTCAAGATGCATGAAGTGTCTTAGCTTTATAATCATTGATCCGATGTATGAACAAAATCTTTAAAAGGGTTTATGAAATGTAAACAGATTAAAAAAATGTAACCAAGTCCCCAACACAAATTATCAATGACTGCCATCTTTGATCCCAAGGTCGCAGGGTTAGCACGGATGTCATGGAATTGTTTAGCTTTCATAATGATTAAAGCCAAGTAAAATGAACATCAAAGGTTTTCGGAAATATTTGCAAATAAACACTTTAACCCAAATCATAACCTGCATTTGCTACCTCCACTAGAAAAACAACTGCTTGTCTTGCAATGGGGTTAGACAAGAAGTAACTCTGAGGCTTTCAATTCCGTTAATATCTGCCAGAGTTACATATGAAAAATTAATGTTATTTACCCGCACTACAATCTTATTTGAATTAGAACATTAAGACAAGCAGTCACTAATTTGATTTAACTGTGAAAAGAGTGACAGATAAAAACCAGTTTTAACTTATAAAAGGTAGTGTAAGTCTTGTTTGTTAGATATATCACTCTGAAAGGGTAACCCAACTTTAATAATTTCATTCTGGTAAAGAATATTTATGCTCGTGTGGTGGTTTGCTTTTGGTTTATTAATAGCTCTGACAGACATACAGAAGGCTTAAATATCAATAAAAACAGAAAAAAATATGGGATTTCACACCATATGAGGCACAATTAACATTACAGATACAGCAAAAGTTTACAAGCATCAGTACAATGGCACTTGGGAGAGATATTACATACTGGAGTACACTGTAATTAAAAAGAATGCACATTTTCAGCAGTTCTAAAATAGAAGCTATAGGCTAAATTAAATCAATTAGAAATTGTAGTAGTAGAGGTAGGGGTAACGGGGATAAAAGGGACAAACAAATACAATTAACAAATCTGT
This sequence comes from Unio pictorum, assembly GCA_030141615.1. Taxonomy (NCBI): domain Eukaryota; kingdom Metazoa; phylum Mollusca; class Bivalvia; order Unionida; family Unionidae; genus Unio; species Unio pictorum. The sequence continues at coordinate 507,469 of JARLTB010000297.1, forward strand.
ACCTATTATTTTATAGAAGATACACTTGTATTGGACACACAGAACAAATTAAACTACTATTAAGGCTTATTGCATGTCAATCAAAAAGAAGTTATGTTGGTAATTATCCGCATATAGTTTAGTAAAGAACTGAATTAAATTTCTCTTTCAAAGCTTCGATTAATGAGTAGTACCACTACACATGGCATAAACATAAATTTTATTGTCAATAGTGGTAGAAAAGAAAAAAATGGAGAAAAAAAGACGAATGCAGCACTGTTCCACCAATATTCAAAAGTCACAATGAAGTTACTTTCGCTCGTATATCCAATACACACTTCTTTTCATCACAAGGTTATTTTTTTATAACCAAATTGGCAGTCTTGAGAAATGACTCCATACTTATATTTCTGCCAATAATGTCTCCACGTTCACACTGTTCTACTACTAATCAATCAAATTCATCCCTGTGTGTGCCAACATACCAAAAATACATCCTGAACATTAAACTTCCATGAAGTGGCAATTTAATATTCAGATTGATTCAGGTTATACAGTGAATACAGCTCGATGATACAGCCAGCAGTCAATTCACACGAAGCTAAATCACAATGATCAGCAATGACAAAAGTTATGATTAAATATCAAAAGTTGTACAATTTCCCCTCAAACCAAACAGCAGCAAAATACTCCTTCTGTTATCTGACAAATTAATCTTGGCTGTTGTTTTTATTCCACACAGTTGGAAAAGTACATGACTAGTGGTAGTTGGCCAATATTAGTTGTATCAAGGGACGATGAATACACGGTGTTGCTCCACTACTTATCGTCACCTTCTTGCTCATTTTGTTCCTCTGCCTGGGTATCAGATGTCCACAACTGAAACGGAGCATAAAATGCAGTCAAAATGAGAGATAAATTGTTGCGCAACATACCATTGAAAACTTTAATAGGTTCGCATATTTCATAGGTTTATATTAAAATGCAAAATTACAAATACAACTTAAAAGCAGATTAATTTAAGTTATGTGCTTAAAATGGTTTGAGAATACACAATTTTGAATCAACACTAAAATGTCTTAATTCTAGAGGTAGAGAAGCAAACAAACTATGCACAGGATATAAAATTAAATAAATTATACACTACCTTTATTACTACAACAGACGACATAAAATACAATAGTTCCAAAAATGTAGCGAGTTTGATGAATGAAATAGTTTTTGTTGGCAGCTGATTTTCTGTCTCCCATATTAACAGCTTGATTATTGTTTTAGAATGGCATTTTTCAGCACACGATTACACTATAATGTAGCCTAATGTAGACGGCATTTTATTTTATGCTCAGCAGTGAATTACTTGATTTTCTTGATAAAATAATATTGATATTTCACTGCAGTGAAAAAATAACAGTGAAAAAATAACTATTTTTTCACTACAGGAACTATATAAAATACACTTGAAATGTCCACTAGATCATGTATATATGTTTTAAAGTTTCTCAGGTGATCCTGTAGTCTTGCTAATTTAGCCAAATTCAGCGTCATTCACTGTTATCACAGATTCGAATGTTAAAAAATGGCGTCTTGTCAATTTCACTCTGGTTTAACATTTGTAATATTTTCTTGCGCGCTAATAACGAATTTTTTTGTTATACATCGATGAATTACTTGTGTTTTTTTTCTTATTAATAATCACTGTCTGTTATCCTTGAAACTTGTAGTTTATTATTCTGGAAATAAAAGTTATTTTTTATGAATCTGATGTGGAACTAATTTTGTGCGCAGGTACACATAGAACAACAGAACATGTACGGTAAACAGCTGACATTACTGTAATAAATCTGCTCTTTCACTGTGTCACAAAGTTGAGGTAGCCAACGTATGTGAGCATAAAATAAAAAGAATATTTGCTTGAAACGAGTGAATAACGGATACATTTCATCTCTTGGATAAAAAACTAGCATTTTCACTTGTGGCTTCGTCACTCGTGCATATAGTTTTTCATCCACTCGATGAAATATATCCGTTATTCACTCGTTTCAAGCAAATATCCTCTATTCCACGAGAGCACAGTCTGTATATAATGATGCAATCAGAAGGTGATATCACATTCAGCATATCCTTGATGCAAGTCAAATAACTCCAAACTCTGATACTGAGATACTGAGGTAAACATGATTATACTTTCTCTAAGGCAAGTTCATCTGCCTAGAGGTAAGAACAGATTCTTTAATAATTGATTGGTATTGAAAGTAACATTTGACAATATTTCAGTAAGCTAAGAAATAGTTCCTTTTACTTTTTTATCATTACAAATCGACGTGTCCCTTTACCCTCATTTGCACTTCAGAGACCAGACCCCCAAATTTCTAATTTGACCCCCTTGCTTTGATACCAAAGTTTGTTATTTACTCAGTCATACACTGCAAATGCAACTGTGTACAGAAAATTGTTGAAATTGTTCTTTCAATGTGATGACACACCAGGTAGCCATTATGATGTCACAGACATTTTATGATGCAATAACCACAGGCTGCATGTTTTGAAAAAGATCTTTATACTGATTTGTCTCACCTGTTGGAGAAAAATATCCTATATAGGCATTCATGTTACTTACTGTGAGATTATCTCTGAGGAGCTGCATTATCAATGTACTGTCTTTGTAAGATTCTTCATTTAAAGAGTCTAATTCAGCAATAGCGTCATCAAAGGCCTGAAAACAAAACATACAAGAGCATTAAGCACAATATTCTTAGATAAAAAATATCGTCTATACACGCATTCAAGCCAGATCCAACTGCACCCTGTATCGACCAAGATATGCCATCACATTGTGTGACAACAGTTCAGGGTCTGTGTAGTTGGTTAGAAGTAATCAGTAAAACAAACACCCTGACCCAGATCTTCAAGTGCATTATGTAATTATGGATGAGGGTCTACGCTGCTGGCCCCCATCTACAACCATGCAGTAATTCAGATCCCATTTATAACCATGTATACAAGTAACTCAGATCCCATTTACAACGATGTATACAAGTAATTCAGACCCCATTTACAACCATGTATACAAGTAATTCAGACCCCATTTACAACCATGTATACAAGTAACATGGTAACTGAGATCCCCATTTACAACCATGTATACAAGTAACAAGTAACTGAGATCCCATTTACAACCATGTATATAAGTAATTCAGATCCCATTTACAAATTCAGACCCCATTTACAACCATGTATATACAGTTATTCGGACCTTAACCTACAGTTGTTAACATCTGTGAGCACTGTACCTTTCTAATAATAATGAAAGGTCTGTTATAACAGGCCAGGAATATACTTCAGTACATCAACAACATTCAGGACTAAAATTTATCATCAACTTTTTCAACGCTTAAACAACATGACACTTGAGAAATTTTTCATATTCTGGTCTGCATAATTGCTAGAGGTTAGAATTAAGTACACCAACATAATGGCAGTGTAACAAATGAATTAATCCTTATTATTGCAAACTTCCGGTGTTAACTATGCAGCATTCATTGTGATCATTCATGGGTTTGAAACTAATTGGGACAATTTTTTTTCTACAGTATTTTTGTAGTGCTTAAAATCTTAATCATAAAAGTGCATGTCGCGACTATAGTCACGCTGCAGTTTTTGGTCCCTTAGTGTGTCGTGACTATAGTCGCTTTCGAGGTGAGCAACAATGATCACATTCTATAACTTCATCTTACCTTAAATGCCGGTAAAACTATATTTGATTGGTTTAAAAAGGCCCGGAACACACATTCTGCAGTACTTTACTATATTATTAACGATGCAATTTTACAAATGCTCGCTTTTAAACACATGGTACTTGTGCAAAGCTAAAATGGCCGACGCTGAATACGAAGGTGATTTCTTGCAATAAATATTCGCTTCTGGTAGTGATGCTAATAGCGATTTTGAATAATTTGAGAAAAATGACATCATTGGAGCAAGCGAGGTATTGATGGAAATACATATGAATGATTTTGAGCCAGCAATTTACGTGGAACTGGAGTAGGATGTACATGCTCACTTGACGTGAAATGATGGCGCGTCTGTCAACCCCCATTCACTGGTAATTCAAAATTAAATGTCGAGATGGCGAATAATGAACCTACGGACTATTTAAGACTTTTTCTTAGATAACGAGTTATTGCATCTGATAGTAGATCAAACAAATCGTAATTCAGATAAGAGAGTTCATGTGGCAGACTTGAAGGAAAAAAGTCGCATGAAGAAATGGCGGCCTGTCACACCCGAGCATCTAAAACATTTTTGCATTGATTAAAACAATGGGTTTGGTACATATGTCTGTTCTCGATTCCTAATGGGCTATTGATGATGTGGTATCAACCGCATACTTCAGCAAAAAAAAAAAAAAAAAAAAAAAAAAAAAAAAAAAAGTATGGGATAGATTTCAAGCTATTCCAAGCAATTTACAACTGTCAGACAATGAGAACAATTAAGGTGACTCTTCACACAAAATCAGCCCAATGACTGAACAAAAATAAAGCCTTTGCTGAGGTTTAATCACCAGATGTGGACCTCGGTTTGATGATATTATAATAAATAACAGGTGATAGTTTTTCATGAACATTAATTGCAGACTGGAGGGTTTAAACTTACCTCTGATATTCATGGTGTGGATTTTTGAAAAACTGTCACCCTTCCTTTACCCGTGATTTTCACAATTTATATATAACATGGTGACAGACATAACATGTGCATGGTTGGACTACTAAAGAATATAACATTTCTTAGATATATTTAAACTTTTCCATCAAAAACAAACAAAAATACTGATGAAATACAATTGTAACTTGTCATTTTACCTGTATTTACACCTTTACCTGCAAATATGTTAAACCTACACACGTGTCTTGATGCTAATCTTAAAGTATAGACACACACCATCATTTTTCATATAGGGTTTGTCTATCAATAGTGTATATTTAATGAAATACATGCAATTTAAAGACTTCAGTTTTCTTCTTTTCTCCCCTGAAACAATTCAGCACTGAGGGACCTTGCACTGCAAAACAATGCAGCACTTTAAGGGTTAAATTTACATGAATAATATTTAATCTTAATCCATTTACAAAAGACAAAAGCTGTCGTGTGCTATTAATTATTTCGTCACTACAATATTCACAAGTGATAAAAATGGCATCTGTGGATCGATATCTATTTAGTATGATGCATGTACTTCTAATCAAAAGAGAATATATCCTACCTTTTTAGCAAGAGCACATGCTTCCTCTGGACTATTCATAATTTCATAGAAAAATACAGAGAAGTTGAGGGCCAGTCCAAGCCGTATAGGGTGAGTTGAAGCCATTTCTGTTTTAGCTAAATCGTAGGCCTTTTGATATGCTTGTTTAGACTTCTCTACAACTTCTGAAAATGAAAAGCAAAGGAAAAAAAAAAAAAACGGTCAAGATATTATTTTTTTGGTACTTGGCAAAATCGGTAAAAAAAATTATAAAAAAAAACAATTGTGATTCCCCTGGGATTTTCATACAGAGGTGTAGGGCTGTCAAAAATCACGAAAAACTTACCCGGGTACCTGTTACGCGATGTAACAGGTACCAGTTAGAAACATGTAAGACATGTACAACCCTAGACCAACTAATTGTTATCCGCCTTTCTTTAATATTTTGCCTGGCGATAGAGACTAACCGTGTAATGCACTACTCGGTCTGAAGCGTCCGCACCATGGTAGCTGTGAATGATCGGACCACACACTAATAATTAATCCATTTATTTAGAACAACATTTGTACCAGACAGCAAGTATAATCTAACTTCTAATGATCAGCTGCGTCAGAACACCTTTAGAACACTCATCTGTTTTTAGTATAAATAGCTGTCAGAACAGAACACGTGCATTCATCGACTGTTGACCTCAGATTTGAATTACCTGCGCATGCGTGTAAAACAACTTTACCACATGGTAAGAGCAACACGTTAAAATCGTCTTGTGTCTGTGTGTGCGTGTGAGAGACCACACAGTTGCAGAAGTGATACGATTTTGGAATTACAATTCTTAAGATAGTTATAGTAGTAGGATCGAGAGTAAAAATGTCAGTACATGTACGAGGGCTAATTTTCAAAATTAGCAGAGCTAGTCGACTCGAAAGACTTTTCAAGGTGTCTAGGTGATAATTGTTAATAATATAATGTGTGCAATTTCTTTGACATATCTGTTCGGAAATAAAAGATAGGCATATGGATGTCATTAAAAGAGCACACAATGTACTGATCATTTAGCACCCACAATGGTCATCATCTACAAAGAGGTTTATTACCTGTAGAACAATGACTGTTTTAACCTTGGCATATAATGCCTCAGGTATAAGGGGTTTGTTTTGTTGCACAATGACAATGAATTTTATTAATCCAAACAGACTCTCTGATGTATTGTTTCGTGTAATGATTTAGTAGTGGGCCGCTGATGCATAACGGGTGGTCCAACTCCTAAATATAGACTGGAGCTGTAACTGAGACAAGCGTGCTGCTGACGATATGATATTTTGATAGTGTTGGCGAGTCTGGCGACAATTTAGTTTTGTGAACGGGTACCCGCGATTTATTTTCAATACCCGGGTATTTCACTACGGTAGGGTACCAGAGTACCCGTTGACAGCGCTACAGAGGGGCACCACACCCTTTGGCATTATACTAAGCTAAAGAGCTTTACATTTTTTTTCATAATGGTTAGTTTTAAATGAACCTAGCATGATTAGATCCCTTTTCTGTCTCTTTTAAGAAACCCAAGTTATAAATGTATGCTTATTTAAAGTCCTAGTACCAGACTACATAAAGGTCGTGATACTTCTAAGAACTTCCTTATTGTAATGTAGATATTATACTTGGATTATCTCGCGAGTTAAGCTTGAATTCAGCTAGAAATCTCGAGGCAAGCATGCACATTCCGAAAGGTGAATTTCTATTCAAAATGACAGAGTTCGAAACAAGACAAGAATGAAGTGTCAGATTATGGTTTATCAAAATATTTGATTATTGTGACCTTACACAGTTGATTGAAAATGTGAGAAAACAGCTGGAGATGCATTTAAATGTGCTTGTGGGCGACAGTGATGACGATGAAGAGGACTTTAAAGGTTTTAAACCAGTCAAAGTGTGAACTCCAAGTGTTTTTGTTCTCGACGAACCAAAGGAATTTATTTAATTTTTCTGAGTTTGACCCATCAAAGTGTTAGATGGCTCCAGAAAAGCTTTGGAATACTTTGATTCAGATGAAGTGGTTGAAAATATTATTCATGTAATGTGGTAAATAAATAATTGCTTGTGCATTTTACATGTTGTGTTACCTGTTTGCACCTGCATTGTACAATTTATAATATATATGCACATTTTATTGAATTAGACATACAAGTTGACTTTTAACCTTTATTTATTACCAAATCCAAGCAGATATCTTTAAAGTTGGCAAAGCTGTATTCTTTTAAAGTCCTGGTTATTCTGCTTTACAAGTCCAAAGTGCTTCAGGGCTCATGCCTGCAAAGTTCGTTAGTGATGAAATGGTTAAATGAATGACTATAAAACATCTTCATTATCAACCAGTCAAGCATAGTGGTCAAAATAACCTATTATATCCTTTGGCCAATTCACACAGAAAATACCCAATACTACAAAAAATGAATGTGCCCTCCCAATCCAGAGACTTGAAAATTTTGCCCCAAGACAGTACAGTTATCTTCATAATCTGCAGTGGAAGCAGTCCTACACCTATGGCACTATTGTATCCATTGAAACTACATGTAACTGCCGAGACTTTGAAGTTGTTTATCTTCATAATCAACAGAACAAAAGCAGTCATACAGCAAAGGAACTGCATTGTATCCATTAGTGGCAGTATCACCTAAAACTGAAGCCATTGTACAACCTCACCAAGTCAAGTTGGTGGAAGCTTTCAATAAATAAAATATTACTCAATTCAAAATGTCAGTTACTTTTAACCTTTATATTTATGTTGATCAAGAAATCAAATGTTCACAAAGTTTACAAATTGTATAACATGCATCACATAATGATGATGACTCTCATGGCTAAACAAACTACTTGTGCTTGATTTGTTTATGGAGGGACATTAATCCACTTTGCAGATTACATTGATGGGCTGACAGGCAGTGAAGACCAGCTTGCCATCATGGTGAAGAACCTAGAATAAACAATTTCCAGATCTGACATGGAGCAAAGCGCGGAGAGCTGATGACAAATAGTGGCGAACAAATCTCAGCCAAGATTAAAGTCAAGAGGACAGGAACTGGAAACAGTGAGCCAGTTCAAATATCTTGGTTCCATAATTACCAATGAGGGATCAAAAGCAGCATTTAGTGCAACACAAACAATGGCAGCTATACAAAAGCTCTGGTGAGACAAGAATATGTCTGAAAACTAAAATCAGACTATTGAGAGCACTAGTTTTCTCAATCTTTTTGTATGTGAGGCCTGGACACTGACAGCAGAATTGCAATGAATAATATAGACACCTGAAATGAGATGCTACAGAACCATCCTTGGCATCTCTTACATGGATTACAACACAAATGAAGCACATAACACTATCAGGCACAAAGTAGGCCATTGTGAAGACATCACCACCACAATCAAAAAGAGAAAGCTGAAATGGTATGGCCATGTGACAAGAGCCAAGAGTCTATTCACAACAGCGCGAACTGACAATATCACAGAAATGACCAGTACAAGTTTTGCAGAGACACATGCATTGGTACATGATCAAGACAAGTAAATGGAACCAGTCAGATGTTTAGCAGCATGGTGCCTTGACGACCACACTAGGTCAAGAGACTGATGATGATGATGACTTGTGGCTAAACAAACTAGTGTGTGCTTGCTGTTTTTATTGAGGGACTTAAATATATGCTAAACAGTGTCCTACAAATTTCAGTTCTGGATCTTAAGGAGTTAATAAAGTTCACAATTTATTGATTAAATGTTGAATTGTGTAAGGACATAAATTTAGTCTCGTTATCACAGACTTTACACACCTTCAAATGAATCAAATCTTGCCATTGCGTGCCACCAACTTCAAATATATAAACAACTGAAAATTTCAACATGGCAAAGTAATAAATACCTTGCATATTTTGGTTATTATTATTACCAGAGTTGCTGTTGTAATTATCTGACATACCAAAAATGGATATATACAGATGAACAAGCCTGAACAAACTGGAATTCCCCCTTTTTTTGGGATAAAATAAGAAAAGAAAAACCGATATTATAAAGGCAGCTTCTATTAGAACAACTATGGTAGGTATAAATAGTTAATTAAGTGACATCAGAAGAAGCAATTTAATTTGCAAACATTTAAAAACTCCATCAATAGATTCACCAAATTTACTCTGTACATATTACAGGGGCGATTATGAGCTCCATTCAAACATAACAAGATTTCCAGCATAAATAAGAAATTTGATAAATTTACAAAATAACATTACATATACCTTCTCTACCAGGGGCTGGTTGTACTTCAGCAAGGTAACGGTAGTAGTCTCCCTTCATTTTCAAATAGAACACTTTACTCTCCTTATTTGAGGATTCCTTATTTATCAAGTGTTTTTCAAGTAATTCCTGCAAAAAAAAAGAACAAGAATTTTTCAAACCACGAGATATCAGGGCATAGCAGTTTTATTATCTTGTAATTGTAAAGGTCATATCAATCATGGTAATTTGTATCAATTTGAAATGAAGCACCATGTCATGCAGACCTGCCAACCCTGACGAGTCCATCTCAGTAAGGCAGTTGATTAAATCCCGTAAATTTTACCAGTTTTCAGCAAGGTGCAACAAAATATCATAAAGTGCTATTGTAAAGCCGGAAAACGAAATTAGAAGTTCGGTATTTGGAACGTGCAGCAATGATAAACATATTCAACTGAAACGTTTTTGTCAAGGACGCATATACTTTATTTACCACTACAGGGCTCGAAATTTGCGGTAGTCCGATAGCCAGAGGCTAGTAGATTTCCCGTCGGGCTAGTAACTTTCATAATGTTAATAGTCCGACAGGCTAGTAAGTTTCTGGTTATAAACAGTCAACGTTTGTTTACTCAATACCCTAATAAAGACGTTACTTCGGCCGATGTTATTTAGAATCAACGCAGTGACCGTTGTAAACACAGTCATAACATATTAGCATGTGAAGATGAAGTCAAGTTCTGCCTCGGAAATGTGTTTCTATTACAAGAAGCCATCTGATTATGTGCGTTTCACTTAACCCATTTTATCCTGAATACGCCCGCGGTCGTAATACCCCATTCTATCCTGAATACACCTGCAGTCGTAGTATCCCATTTTATCCTGAATACGACTACAGTCGTACTCTATCACGTATTTGTGTAGCGTCTCTAGAAACACGTGTTATTCATCACAACTATTTGTGTACTTGTGTACCTACACAGGAAATGGTTAAAGCAAGCATGCGCAGTGAAATTTTTAATAAAACGTGCTTGGAAGAGAAACTGTAGATTGAAAACCGATCGATAAAAATATGGACCACAACTCTGATATAAACGTGGATGTTGATAGCGAGGGTAGCGACATTGAAGTTGAGGATTTCGATGATTCTGATAATGATATGGAATCAAATGATGGGCTACGACTGAATAAATGATGCATGGCTTCGTGCACTTTTCGATAGCGATTCCGATAATGAAGAGGAGTTTGAAGGTTTTCAAGATGAATGGGCCAGGGATGATTTTTCAATTCGGTTCCGGCCAAAATTTAAACTGATTGAAGGAGCAACTGTTCAACACCCAGAAGAAGCAGACGCACAACATTATTTTGAGCTACTTTGGGATGAATTATTATGGAGCAAACTTGTTGATGAAACAAATCGTTATGCTGCACAGGAACGTAGAAAAAATCCCCCCCCCACCAAAGTCGCCAAATTGGACACCAGTCGATATTCCCACAATGAAGGCATTTATAGGCTTATGTTTTGCCATGGGAATAATTCGTCTTCCATCAAGACATAATTATTGGCGACAACATAAGTATATGTTTGTCACGTCTTTCAATAAAATTATGTCTCGTGACAGATTTGATCTTATTTGGAGATATTTGCATCTCCATGACAACGAAGAGCAAGCTGCAGAGCCTCAGCCAGAGGGAAGACCAGATAAGTTGAAGAAAATTAGATGGTACCTGAATTACTTAGACCAGAGATTTTCCTCAAATTTCATTCCAAAAAGTACTGCAACAATAGATGAAAGCATGATAAAGTTCAAAGGAAGACTCCTTTAGACAGTATCTTCCAGCAAAACCGACAAAATGGGGTGTGAAACTCTGGAATATGGCCGACAGCTCAACTGGTTATATGCACCGTTTCCAGGTATACACCGGCAAAGAAGATGGACAAGAAAAGGGACTTGCTTACAGAGTGGTCATGGATCTCTGCTCACACATGTTTGGCAAAAATCTGACAGTGTATTTTGACAACTTTTATACCAGTACAGATTTATTGAGAGACCTGCATACTAGAGGGGTGATGGCCTGTGGAACTGTCCGTAATAACAGAAAGGGGTTGCCAAAAGACTTGCTGCCAAAAAATCTGAAATTAAATAAACACCAGTACAAAGTTGCACAGAAGGATGAACTTACCTATTGTGTTTGGCAAGATACAAAAGCTGTTTGTGTCTTGTCAAATTTTCATGATCCTTCATCATGTGGCACTGTAAACAGACGTTCTGGCATGCCTATTCAGCAACAGGTTGAAGTACCGAAAATGCTGTCAGATTACCAACTAAACATGAAAGGAGTAGATCTATGTGACCAGATGGTGGGATACTATCTTCTACATCACCGGTCAAAAAAATGGTGGCGTCGTATTTTCTTTTATTTGATGGAAACTTCGGCATACAATGCGTATGTGATAGCGAGGGACACAAATCCAGAGAGAGTCAAAACTATGTGGCCAACATTTCAGAGCTATCTGGAGGACTTAGTTGCCTCTCTGGTTGGTGACACTCGAGCTGGAAAGGCTGCAGCGCTTGTTCCAGAGCCTACCAGAGGAACTGTGCAACATACCATTGAAAAAATGTTCGATAAAAAAAAAACATGTCATGAATGTTCACTGGCCGCTCAACCTGGAGCAAGAAGAGGGGTAACAAAATTTGGATGCAAGGAATGCAATGTTCCTGTACATACAGAATGCCAGGCAAAACACATCACTAGGTGTTTAAATGCTTAAAAGCTGATGTTTAGGCAACAATTGATGTATGGCTGTTTTAAAAAGTGTAATATGTTTTTTCAATGTGATGTGGACATTTTTATTCACCAGTACAGTAATAATTGTTATTACTAACAAAGTGATGATGTGGACTTAAAATTTTGGATTAATTTTCTTTATATTACTGAATGATTTCTAGGATTAATTTGTGACAAGTTTTCATGAGAAACTGCACACTGAAGTACATGTTCAAGATTGTGATGTAAACAAACTGTTCCACATGTCATGTTGTCTAATTTTAGTAAAATTATTATAACTTTTGAACTAACAGTGCTAGCAACTTCAAAGTTGGATCAAAATAATAGAAATTGAATTATCTTTATTTTATTCCCATACTATAAGGAGCATTTCATTCATCTTCACTGAGAAAAGATTCACTGAACATCATGGTAAGTTCAAAAAAAAAATAAAAAATTCTTGCAAGTCTAATTTCAAAATATAGTTGTGAGCATGTACATTGGTTAATAATAACAAAACATGTACCAATGTGTTGCAAATTGTATTATCTTTTCAGAGATATATAGTTTTATATACTTTAAAAAAGAAATAACATTGTTACAACACTTTTAGTAAACATGGTGAAGGTAGTCACAATTTCTGCTGCTGCTGCTGTATGATGCTCAGTTTTACCACAGTGTATTTAGAATTGCTTCTCAGGAATCAGGCACTGCAGTTGAAATTGGCAAACAGTTGAAATTGGCAAACAGGATAAAATGGGTTAACAGCGCCAATTTAGGTACCGTCATTAACAACGGAAGTTTGGAAATTGAGCCGTATTAATCGGATAGCGAATTAAATGGTATCACGTTTATTCCATCGACCACAGTAACAAATTACGAGACGTTACACCACACAAAAGAACATAGCATCAACTATTCAAAGAAATTAGTTTACTTGTTTGTTTCTTGAAGGTATTTTCTTTTGCTTGCTCCGAGTCACAAACGGATAACTCATATTTTTTACGTTTGCATCGAAATAATTAGAAGAATTAGATCAATTTATTATGATAACATTAGTGACACATCATTTTCCAAGCAACTACTTTTTCTATGATAATAAGAATAGCTTTTATATCCCCCCTCCCCAAATAATTCAATGAACAAATAATTGAATACACGAAGGAAATAACTAGCATTTGATGGGAATTAAAATCTCACATGGGCATCTAAGATTGAAAATATTCATGCTTATTATTAATTTCAACAATACACTGACGTTCGATTAATTACGAACAATTACCAAACATGTTATTAATGATACCGTAATTGGAGCTGTTAAATACCATAGGTGTTCGATGCGCACTTCATGTGAAGGGAGAAAAGAAATCTAAACAAACAAATCAGAGTGACAAAAATACCTTAGAAAAATATCTCAGGAATATTTTTGGTATTTTTTTCGCTATGTATGATTTTGTTCCTTTTGATTACATGTATTGTTTTCTTTTTCATTCACATCAAGCTCGTGTCAAGCACCTGAGTTAAATACAACGCGCAGAGTCTGATGGCTTTGTTTGATGGGAGCACACATTCTCAAAGTTGAAACTAACATTATCTTTTAATATTTTATAATAGTCAAGTCTTTATTAACTCATTCGGCCCCGATGCCGCCTGTATGGGTAATGCAGTTTCTGCATTCAACGACCGATACCGCCTTTTTGTGAAATTTTTTCTTCTGCATTCAATGGCCGGTAATGCTGCTCGGCGGTCCGAATGTATGGTCGAAAGAAAGTCTCTGATTGGTTACAAATGGGGCTTTTCCTAGCATCAGACCCACTTGTAGCCAATCAGAAATGAATTTACGTTCGTTTGGGCAAACTTTAAATGTTCGGAAACCAAGGATTACTACTTGGGATCCGTTTCAATACAAATGTTTTTTTTTGTCTTCAAAAATCGTAAAATGATGGCGGAAGCACGAGTGGTTTTTGATGGCGGTGAGGGCGAAAATGAGGAGTTTCTTGTGTTTGACCTTGAAAATATTGAATAATTAGAGAGATATGTTCGACAGTTGGATAATTTGCGAAATTTCGAATGAGACATCGAAGATTCTCGAGATTAAAAGTCAGAAAAAGCGGATGCTGATAGCTAAAATGAAAGAGTTTCTGCCGATCTAGCAGATTGGAGCGATCGTCTTCTGTCTATCCAAATCAATGATTTTAGTGGAATGAATCCTGGACCTACAACATACAATGACAAATAGACAAGGAAAAAAGAGAAATCGATCTTTTTTCACTTATTATTATTTCCGGAGAAACTGTACACGGGCATCGCAAACGAAACCAATCCATATACCTAAAAATGCACATTGGTATCACCAAACAAACGTAGTATCCAACCTGCAAAATGTGTTTATTGAACAAAGTTCTATCTTAACCAAAAACTGGATGTGAACATTGATTGCCAAGTAATGTAGGTACAAATTGTTTCAAACCATCACATATTAATTTTTCCTGGTTTATTTTCATTGACTTAAGTGCTGATGATGTGATATTCCTAACAATGTTGCACATAATTTTGTAAAATAATGTATATTTGTAAAATAATGTATAAATAAATTGTGAAAGACTTGGAAAAATAGAAAGAAAATACATCACTGTGTAGACAAATTAATTTGGATTAATTGGTGAAATTATCATGGATTAATATTGGATATAAGAAGAGAAATTAAAGTAAATGTGAAAGCATGTACAGGATTTCTACAAAATTTTCCAAACAGGTAAAACACTCTGGGGCACAAGCAGCTAGTCACAGCTTAGTGTGACTGGGGTACAGTAACAGTGACTGAAAAGTTTCATGGGGCTGAAAGAGTTAAGGAGAAGCCATTTGAGGAAGGCGGGGGGGGGGGGGGGGGGCAAAGGCACGTGTTTTTAAATGGGTTTCTTGCTCAGGCTTTTTTTTATATAAAGGACACTGTGTCATTCCTTTTCTTACTTCAAATAATTCATGTCAGTTATACTGTAACATCTCATATTTTAAAACTAGGCACAATTCCCGCCTTATAAGACAGGCAAAATATGGCGTTTTATAGAAGGTGTTCAGCCTCCGGACAAAAAGCAAAAGTTGAATGAATTTTTTGATGATTTAAAGTAGAATTTATACTTCTGTACTTCTACATTTTATATGATAATGCTATTTATTAAATAAAATTGTTGTTAATCTCAATACAAGTGTGTGACATTGTTTTGGGGACAGAGCTAGTAAATGTTTGGCAGGGCTAGTAAATTTCTCAGTACACTAGTCCGTCTGGCTACCAGGAAATTTGTTAAATTCAAGGCCCTGCACTAGTACAGTTACACAAATTTTAGTTCCAAACCCTATGCAGCTCAATGGCTTGTTGCTATCTTTCAACTTGATGTAATTCTTGTAAATTCTTTTTTTCCATTTAACATGATGGCAATCAAATTTCCTGCCACGAGTCATACTCAAATCTGCATGTGATGTCCAATGAACACAAGTGTCCCTTCCTGCTTTTATTCACAAGAACCTGATAATTCCTTTTATATTTTTCCTGTGTTGATTACTAACACTTTTGAAGAGGCTTATTTTCCCTTTCGTCTTGCTGGACGACATTTTTAATTTTTTTTTATGATCATGCAGACACTTCGCATGAACAATATGTTCAGTTTAAAGCGTCTGATGTGCTGTTGTAAAGTTAGTCTGGTTTCCTGACCAATTTCACTAATTATATATAATATGAAACACAGATTCAAATCAAACACAGGATGAACAAATTATCCGGATTTTTCCATAGTTTTTGCTTTTATGCTGTTAATCAGTAATTAAAGGGTAATTTGACTTAAAGCAAAATCGTACGAGTTGGCAGGTCTGTGTATGTATGCATGTATCAGACCTGCCAACCTTAACAAGACTGTCATTTTTTTCCTCATCGTAAGTTATTGAAATTGGACCAAAAAAAAATCGCATCTGGAACGCTATAGAACATGTACTTCATGAAGATTCTCATACCAACAATTTCTTTTCCCAATGTTTAATATTTTTTTTTAAAGACGCGCATCTATACTTTAAACATTTTCCATGTTGGTGGTAGGGAAGTACACAAATATTTGTCATGTACAACACATACTTCTAGAGACACTACACATGTACATAGTAAAGTGCGACCTTTTCATATTCAGGATAACATGGGTTAACGGTGCATTTTACAGCAAAATCCGCTCCTCTAGATAATTTTTACCTGTTACTGTATGCTGTGATAATACTTGGATAGTCAAGCTACTGAATTGTCTACAACTAGACAACCAAACGACATGAAATTTTTTTAATTTAAATTTTAATGAAAAAAGTACACACACTTACCGCCATCCCAAACAGTTAAGCAGGTGCTTCACAAAAAAAATGTTAAGTTAAGATTGTTCCAAATACTAAACAAATCGTTATTCTACAGTTATTTAATACTGGCACCACAGAAACAGCATCATGCTTGGAATCATCAATAGTTTACATTTAGAGGCAACTTCAATAACACACGCATCCTTCATTATGGATTCATTAACCCTTAAAGTGCTAGTTGCGACTATAGTCGCTCTCAAGGTGAGCAACAATGATCGCATTCTTTAACTTCATCTTGCCACAAATGACTGTAAAACTATATTTGATTGCTTTAAAAAAGCCCGGAACAAGCATTCTGCAGTACTTTACTATCCTATTAATTTTACAAATGCTCTCTTTTAAACACATGGTACTTGTGCAAAGCTAAAATGGCCGACGCTGAATACGAAGGTGATTTATTGTAACAAATATTAGCTTCTGATAGTGATGCTAATAACGAGTTTGAATAATTGGAGAAAAATGACATTATTGAAGCAAGCAAGGTTTGGGCAAATGTTCAGAAAGCAAGGTTTACTACTTCAGAGCAGTTTCAATTTGTGAGATTTCGAATGGGACATTCAGAGATCTCGGAAACGCTTAAGTACGCGTATTTGGACGCAAACTTTTGGTCCGGGACGCAGAAAATCGCCCATGCACGAGTCCTCCGTACGCACGTTTTTTCTGTTTTTTTTTCTTCTTCTTTTGCAAACAGGAAAGTTTTGCGACACAATAAATATGTTCTAATCACTGTGAAAAATGAGGCAATGCTTTTATTTGAGGTGTTTTTTGCTGACTTTTTTGAGCAAAGGTCGTCGGCTTACTTTGATGATGGTTAGTTTGTTATTGAAGGCGCCGCTAAAGGCTCCAGTTGAAGGTTCAAACAAATACCTGTTTGTTATTACTGCGGCAACTTCAGATAATTGTAGAACATTGAAACAGATTTGTTTTATTTGTTTAGTATATATCAGTGCTTCAAAGGTAATCAGTTCTCTTTGAAGTGTCAGCAAACGTATTTTTTCTTCTTCCATCTGATATTTGTTTTTAAATTAGTGTCATCTGCTTGACTGTACTCATTTTACGTTTCTGCCTTCTGCGGATTCGGATTTTAACTAGTCAGTTGCATAAAGTAATAAGGCCAGATATCATCATTAGCGGATTATGATATAACAGTGCACTGATGGGGTGGTTTATCAGTATGAGACAAGGACTTGTTATTTTAACAATATATTCCAGTACATCGTGTCCTGTCATGGTGCCTTTGATTTTCTCTACTCCAAACGCAAGACTGTATATACGGTTTTTATCAGTCAAAATTGGTGTCGCCACAAATATCACCAGATGGTATATTTTGTCACCAAAACGGAAAACAGACTCGCAGTTTGCTACATCAGCGAAGCCCCGTGATCCTGTAATTTATTTCATTTCCGATTGTAGCTGTACACTGCAACTTTTGCTGGTGGGACTGCAACTTTTGCAGGTGGGACTCCTATTTTTACCAAATTAGGAGTCCTGGACTCCTAGTTTTAAAATCCTAGTGAGAACTCTGGACATTGAAGATTCTTGAGATTGAATCGTCAGATTAAGAGGATGCGGACAGCGAAAATGAAAGAATTTCTGCCAATCTAGCAGATTGGAGCGATCATCATCTGCCTGCCCAAATCAATGATTTTTAATTGAATGAATCCTGGACCTACAATAAACATCGACAAATTGACAAAGGAAAAAAACAGAAATCTATATTTTTTCACTTACTATTATTTCCGGAGAAAATGTACACATACATCGCAAACGAAACCAATCCACATGCCTAAAACTGCATATTGTATTATTGGTATCACCAAACAAAACGTGGTATCCAACCTGCAAAATGTGTTTATTGAACAAAGTTCTATCTAAACCAAAAGCTGGATTTGAATATTGTCAAGTAAATGTATGTACAAATTGTTTTTATTTTAATGGATTTATGTGCTGATGATGTGATATTACTGTCCGGAAATGCATGTACGAGCCAGCTGTGACATATTATTATTAGCAGCTTGTATATGGGCATGTTGGGTTACAATGCTTTTTTTATGGTCGCAATTATGAGACAGAAGGCAAATGGTTAAATCAACATCCACTCAAATCGTCATAATTGAATTGCTTACATGAATATCACGAACTGCATGAAATATTGAAGTTGGAGGGTTTATTTTGTCAAAAACTAATAATGTAAGCAGCAATGAACTGTCCCGCAACATGTGACATGCAACCTTAAGCCTGTAATCACATTACAGGTTCTTGAACTAGTATTTGAGAAATTTGTAACATTTTATCCTGCAAAACACTGTGGATGTGATGCCTCATTCTATCCTGAATACACGTTGCTACAGTATCCCATTTTATCATGAAAATGAATTTGGTCGTACTTTACTATGTATATGCGTAGTGTCTCTAGAAACACACATTCTTATTCACAAATAGTTGTGTACTTCTTCAACAACAAAGAAATTGGTTCAAGTACGCATGTGCAATAAAATATTCATAAATACATGGTGGAAAAGCAATTGTTGACTTGAAAATCGATCAATAAAATGATGGAAGACAACTCAGATGTAAAGATGGATGTTAACAATGAGGGTATCAACATTAATGATTTGGAGGACAATATTTACTTAAATGATGGATTAGAATCAAATAAAGTTAATGAAAGAGATGGTGCATGGCTCAATGTTCTTTGGGATGGAAAATGAAGCACTTGAAAGGCTTTCACAACTACATTGTATGATTTTTCACCTCGACCGCACCCACAATTTATATTGATAAAATATAGTTATTACCGACAGTGATGTGGACTTCAAAATTTTGACAAAAATTATTCTGATTAATTACTTAACTTATTCTAGGACTAGTCAGTCTGTTACAAGTTTTGTGGGAAACTGCACGCTGAAGAGTGTGTGTGTTAGAGTGTGTAAAGTCAACCAATTACTGCTGCTAGTAGTATGGGAATAAAGTAAAGATAATTCTATGTCTATTAATTTTTGTCCAAAATTGATGTTTCAATCACTGTTTTACCACAAGGTAATTAGAATTCCTTCTTAGGAATCAGACACTATAGTTGAAATGGTAAGCAGGTTAAAATGGGTTAAGATGCATCTGTGAACATGAACAAAGGATGTAATATAATAGATTTCAGTGCTTTTTATATCCATGTTGGTGGCTTCCTTTCATACTGCCTTTCAAATTTCTCCATCACAAACCCAAGATTGTAAGTTTGAACTGGCCCCAAAAATGTCTCCCAAAATATTTCCAGATGGTATATTTTGTCTTGTAGCAAAATAACCCCAGATATTTGTGACACTTTGCAAAGCATTGTACAATCTATAAAAACAAAAGATGTGTTCCAATATTGAATTTAATGCCAGCCCTATCTATAGATTTATGTATAGACACAGTGGTCCCTTTTAAGAGTGCTCTTAAGACTCACCTCTTTCGACTTCAGGAATAAACTTTGCAACCTAATCATGGTTTGTATCTTGTATGTTTTCAGCATGTTCTATGTTTTCCAATTTCATTGTTTTTGTCATTTGTTTTTCTGTAGTGTAGTCATATCATCATTATTACTGTACTAAAAGTAAAGTTTTGACCTACATCCTGGTCATTTAATTACATCTTAGTTTTTTATTATTATACAAGATCATAGTAAACAAAATAATTTCTTCCTCCTTCAGTTGGCTCTTGACAACCTGATGCAGATAGTTAATGTTGTCTAAAAAAATATCTATGTAAACAATAGATACATAAGTGAAGACTAGAAAAAATTCAAAAGCATATAGTTATGTTATATTTGTATGTAACCAGAATTTGACAATAAGCAGTCTACTTGCTTGTTTTACATTACGAGGAGCTACTTGAAAACCAATATGATGCGTGTTCGGGACAATTGGCAACAAACATGTTAGAAATATTAATATTATGCTTTTTTGATTGTAAATCGATATAAAGTGTTAGAAATATTAATATTATGCTTTTTTTATTGTAAATCGATATAAAGTAGAAACAGGAGTGTATGCAAATACTGTACATTTCGGCAAGTCCATCTGCAAAAGCAATGCAACTGTTTTATTTAATTAAAATTCTAGCACCAGCAAATGCATATCAATTTACTTTCTGAAACAAAATATAAGCGTTTTAAACGATGCCCGACTTTAGTGATCCAAGTTGCTTCCTGTTGTTTTCACCTTCACAAGCACCGAAGTAACTGATCACTATATCATTAGTCAAACCACGCCCATTTTGTCCATGGAATCGAAACCGGATGTTCATTACTAGCACTCGGAATTTTTTCCCTCTCCCCGGCATGTCATGTTCATTCATTCATAAGTTTCTTCAAAGCTAATAAACCTATTATACAAAACACTAATTATTTGTTCAGTATTAAAGCTGTATATAAGATACACAAAGTACACAATATTAAACTAACACAATCTCAAATTGTTATATCGTTAACGACTGTAACATGCGGCACGGTGATTTAATGTACTTACCAATACATCTTTGCAGATTTCCTCCAATTCTTTCTCAATTTTTTCCTTGTACTCCCTGGCCATTGCCTGCTTCTTGTCTGAGCTTTCTGTTTTTTGCTCAATGCTTGAAATAACCCTCCAGGACGATCGGCGAGCACCCACCACATTTTTATATGCTACTGAAAGTAAATTTCGTTCCTCGTTTGTAAGGTCGGCTCCAGTCTCCACAAGTTCTTTCATTGCCTTGGCCATATCGTCATATCTTTCAGCTTGCTCCCCTAGTTTGGCCTGCTGCACTAAGTATAACTGTTCGGGGCTTCGATGAACGCCGGCGTTCTCATTAGACATCTTGGCCTTGGTCTAGGACGGCTATTTAACAAAGTAATATAGTTGGAAATTCAAGGGTCTGTGCTAATCTTCACAAGATGGCGACCACGAGCTAATGTAATGACATCACATATCCTTGCGCGAACTACCTTGTTCCAAAAATAGTTATGCATCGAAAGGGAGTAAATTTCCGGTAATTTATTTTAACGTTTATAAATAAAACACCATTCAGGTTTAGATGAAAGTATATGAAAGGAGACTGATAAAATCGGAAGGAACTACTTTATTACAATTTTGATAATGATTAACATTTGACAGCCTTGGATTCCGATGCTGCTGAATTTGGGGGTTAACTTTTCAAGGACAGGGTAGACCTTACGTCCACATTACCATGGTGACGAGTTTTTGACGAAGATTATGAATTGAAATTTCCGCATAAGAAACAAACTAAAATGAAAATAATGCAATATGTTGCAAGTTTTGTAAATATCCTAAATCTCCATGAAATAAATTAATTTTTTTATTCTATATTTCCCAGCATTCAATTTTCAAAACATTTACACTTCCGCTCAACGTGATCCTGCCATGTGAATTCGAGATATTGCTATAAAGAGAAACATGCCGAAATCAAAGCGAAATAAGAAAAGTTAGTGAAAACTAATGTATCTACTGTAAAGTTTTGTTTAGTAGTATCATTAAGTGAAAGAAGGAAAAGACTTAGAAATATACGCAGATTGTGTATCTAATATAACGGCTGCAATGTTCATCATCACATGCGCTGTATAACTTAAACATTAAGAAAAAAGGTAACTTCCAAATTGGCCTCGATTTCCTAATGGTATTTCCGTATTTAAAAGCTCACGAACATACTCTTTTGCTTGTTCTACTCCTGAGATATTTTTATATTCATCAAGCCAGCATGGACTTTTTTTCGTTGCACCAGACTGTGCTTAGGGGTTTCTAAACGTGCACATTTTGCCTGCCGGGACAACGTTGCACCCTGGTGATATCAGGTGAAGAGAGCTACATATACCATTTTTGCGATGCTACGATACATCCCTTTAATTACAGAACATTGGTAGATGCAACATTATTTACTTACAATTAACTCGATTCAACTCGAGGAATACAGTTCCATGGAAGAAATAGACATTATCTTCTTCACTCTATATGTACTCTCATTTTCAAAACATGTATACTATGCGGCGCACACATCAATGGGAAGATATGACTGGCTCAAAAGGTTATAGGTAAATAACGACCATGCATCAGAAAATTGTTCTACTTAGGCAAAATTAGGCAGTAACATGATTACTTCATGCTAGAATTAAATTATGAATTAATTAAATACATACATTAAAGTAGCTCATGAGTATGGTTTGGAAGTTACCTACCTTCTCATTTATATATATATATATATATATATATATATATATATATATATATATACATGTATATATAGTATAGATTAACAGGTATTTTTGTCACTCCATACGATTTTTTACCTTCTGCATGTTTCTTCTTTCTCTCAACATCAAGCTCGCATGGAGCACCTGTGTTCACTATATATTTTGGCCATAGGCTTTTAAATAAGCACAGCATACATTATAGCTATACATTATTGAATTTTAACTTTTATAAGGACATATATTTCTTCATGGTACTTGCAAATTGTAACACAGTTGAATAACCTGCAGCAGAACACCACATTTTTTGTTTCTAAAACTGAGCCAAAAAAATATCCAAAAATCTTTACAAGTGTTTACACCATATACAATTCTAGAAGTTAGAAGAGGAATATTTCCATGAAAAGAATTTTTAAAAAAAAATTGATTGGAGGATTGATTTATAATGAAAACTGATAGGGCATAAGATGGATTTGTTACCCATTTAAGATTTTTTAAAGTTTTTTTCCCCAATAATCACCAGTGACACCACACACAAGGCTTTCTTGCTTTGTATCTTTTCTATTTGGGGGCATGTGCTTCCTGTGTCACACTGATATGTATTGCTGGCAGGGTCCATAGCGGGCCTTGAAAAATGAATTTGTACCTCAAGGCCTTGAAAACACCTTGAAAATTCAAAATATTGTCTGGGTACCTTGAAAAGCCTTGATTTTCTTGAATTCATATTTTTTCGTTTTACAGATTTCAGTAAAAAAGAAACCATTTAAAAAAAAAATAAAAATCAGATCTCTCGCTACGTTTGTTCCACATTGGAAATTTCCACAACACGCCACTGCGCAGTCGTACGTTTGGAACTTCCGGTTGTTCGAAGTGCGGATGTAGTTGCAGTTTACATTTGGATAATTTGTATGCTTTGAAACATAGGGGCTCGTTACAAAGCAAATTCAGAATATCCATCCATGAATCGGGGGTCGAACCTGTAACAATTTAAAGTTATATTGTTACATGTTAGACCCTGATTCATTGATGGATACTCCTAATTTGCTTTGAAATCAAGGGCTGCCGATTCCAACTTTGGTGGCTAGTCGAAGAAAAATATAAATTCTAGATAATGTGATGTTTCTCAAAAAATGTAAATTATGTCAGAAAGATGTTGATTTGTGTGCTATGGGAGAGATTGCTTTACGATCTCTTGCATCTGGAAATAAAACGCTAATATCACGTAATGGCTTGAAAAACAGTTTGATAAGCTACACTAATTTTAAAAAAATCACTTTAAAATATTGTGGACTTTGTCTTTGTAAATAGTGTAGAGTAGACTGTAAAATAAATATTTAGAATTAGTAAGGCCCGTAATAATTCATTTCATAAGGATATACCAAAGGTATATTGATTATGGTGTACCAGTCATTTGAAGTGTTCTGATTCTGCTATATATGATTCTTTTTGTCAAACGTTTTGTAGTTTCCCTCACCCAGACTCGGAAGAAAGGATTGGAACTCAAACAGAAGATTATAGAGGAGGTAAAGTGATGAATTTTTTTTGTTGTCTATTAGCTAAAAGCTGCAGAAAAATTCCATTTCTCTGGATCCAATCATGAACCATGTATTAGTGAAGTGACAATAAAATACTAGACAAACCTTAGTGTTGTCATAGAAATTATGAGTAAACATAAACTGTTGTAGATTTTTTCCATATAAAGGAAGGCTGGAAATAATGAGCTAAGATGATAGAATTAAGTAACAGGTGAGTATTAGATTAAAATAAGACTTGCGCTTAAACACATTTCTTTTGCTGGGGTTTCCTAATCTCTTTCAAAATTAAATATTATCGATTTATAACCAAAGAAGAATTTGATGTATTTTTATGATTTTCAGCAATATCATGTAATACATCTGAATATCTTCAAAGAGTAAAAGTACAAATAAATGATTTAGAAATAGCTGTTCTGATACAAATGTTTTCTTAATCCTTAAAGTGCTAGTTACGACTTTTGTCACAAGGTTGTTTGATGTCTCATAGTACATGTCACAACTTGAGTCGTTTTCTAGGTAAGAAACAATGTACATATTCTACTAGCCATGACTGCTTGTAAAACTGTATATGATTAGTTTAAAATGACCCAGAACAAGCATTCCGCTGTGTTTTACTATGCATGTATCAAAGAAATTTTACAAATACTCGCTTTTACCTGGAAAAAATTACAATGGCTGATGCTGAATACGATGCTGATTTTCTTATAGACATCAACCAACAACGCAACAAACATAACTGCCAACTGTTGTTTTTTTTCCCCTGTATTTTGGACCTAATTACAGGTTGATAGAAATGTATCACATGTATTTTGGAATACAGTTCTACAATATGATTGGTTCATTCAGAATAGAGACTACCATGCCTGTCTTTATCCGCCGTATTGGATTTTGCAAGCAGTTATTATTGTCACTGTATCTTGTCTTCATGTTGAATAGGACAGCAGAATATCCAGAATTTTGTCCAGGAAAAAAAAAAGAAGAAAAAAACTGGAAAGGCTATTGTGCTATTTTGTGTAGATTTGTGAAGCCATCTAGTAAAGGAGAAAATGTCTTTTTGCAAATTGTGTAATGTGTTGGGCCAGGAGGTGCCCATAAAATACAAGAACACAAAAATAACTAATAAACATCAGCTTGCTGCTTCATTACACTCAACTCGGCTTGAACTTATGACATATAAGAACTTGCAGTATTATAAATTAAGTCCAAAACAATCCCAAACCTTACTTCAGATCCATTGCCCTTGTAATGTTAATTCATTTAAATTTGTACTGGGTGGACAAGTGGTTTAAGCTGCTTGACTATACAGATAACTCAGATCTCACCTAAGTCAGCGTGAGCTCAAATCTTGGCTCAACCAAGACAGTGATTTGAGAAAACTTGGCAGTAGGTTCCAAAGAGACATTGATTCTTTCTATACCAGATATGCTGGCCATGATGTATAGCCAGCCTATCATGTGCTAAAACGTGATGAGAAACCAAACTATTACATTTTACAAATATGCACACACCCCCCCCCCCATTTAAGGAAATATTCATTTGTATTAAGTAATTGTGTATTAAGTAGAATTATGAAAAATAGTTCAGTTTTTCATATATATTTTACAAACAGGAGGTCATGGGTTTGACACTTGTGAATGTTCTTTGTATTTTTATGTTCAAACTTCCTTAACTCACTTTAAAAAAATCTGCTTGAAGCTTTCTTTTATTACTTCTGTCCTATGATAGGCAATAACTAGTTGACTTGGATTTTAGAAACTTTAGTTTGAGTCATTGCAAATTAATAATTTTTTTTAAAAACATGCATGGACCTCTTAGAACTGGAATCAAGAGCATTGTTCAAATACATTGTCCATAATACAGTATTGAGTATGCTTAAAGAGAGGACTTTGTCTGATGCCTGAATTAAACAGTTTTGTGGAACTTGTATGAATTCAAAAATCAGTATATTTCTGTTTTAGTGGAATTATCAGAACAAAATCTGCAAATATGCTTTGTTCCCCAGAGCTCTTTACCTCCTGTGTTTGGTTCATGATGTACAGTTTCTTTGCTGACAAAGAAGTCCAGATATAATAATTCAAGATTTGACATAGATAGTTGTATGTGTTATTAGAGAGATGGATGGAATAGAAAATTTGAATACATTTTCAGATCTGTTGCCTTGCTTTAAGCTTTAGATTGTCAATGGTCCTATAAAGAATTGTTTGTTGAAAAAATTGTGTCTAAATTTCATTTCAGATCAGAGAATGTATCGACAGTTATGCCAGGATATTTTTGTTTTCTGTACAGAACATGCGCAACACATACCTAAAGGATGTTCGCTGTGAATGGAAGCATAGTCGGTAAGTGCTTTTAAAGAGTGAGAACTGAATTTTTATTATATTTAAAAGTGTATTATTTCATGACCAGAATTACACCTGGAAGTGCTCTTAGCAGAACCAGAATCTGTAATTGCTCTACAGAATGGGAACTGAAGTTGTGCATGTGTACAAGTGCAAAACATAATTTCGTAAATTTAAGTTGATGAAAGGAAGCCAAAGTTCCACTTGCACTGTCTACTAGTGCACATTTTGAGTTGAAAGACAGCAAGGGATTTTGCAGAAAGGAGCTGAAGTTGCACTGCTTTAATCCAGGAACTCGTTACATATTGATGGTAATTTGATTTAATGTAGGTTGTTGTTGTTAGTGTTGTTCCGATTATCGATTATAATCGATCATCAGTTGGTTGAGCAGATAATCGATTGTGAACTCCATAATCGATTGTGTGTAAAGGGAGACTACTTTTTAGGTGTATGCAAAGCAAAAAGGTTAGTAAAACTCCCAGCCACTAAAGTTGACCTGAAATTTATTAATTCCCTTCACAACTACAAATATGAAACCTTATGATTCATAATTAGGAACATATAGTTATTATTACATGGTAAAGTTGTTAAATTGTTGAGTTAATACATTTAAACACATTTTGTTGATTTTTTTCAGTCCAATTGCAACATCTTTTGTAGTATTTACAAACAATGACAAACAAGAAAAACATGTCCTTCTATACTTTAAATTGTAGACCCATCACATGTGAACGAAAAAATTTTGGGGGATTGTAGCAGTATTTCAGTTACATATGACTGATCAGCCATAAAAAGTTGTGTTCATTTAACAAAGTTGTAGGACAAAAGTAACACATAATGTAATATTATTGTCAGGTTAAAGTATATATGTCATTAAAAGAGATTACTTCTGTACATTTATTAACATATTGAACACTTGATCAAATATATAACTTAAAATTTGCTCTTAGTAACCGATTATAATCGATGATCAGTTGGTTAAGGGGAACCGATTATCGATTATGAATTTTTGACCGATTCCCATCACTAGTTGTTGTAGGTTTTAATGCCATTTTTCAGCACAAGATAAGCTTGACATTGCAGCCAGTGTTAATGATAAAGGAAGAAAAAACCACCAACCCATGAGAAGCTACTGGCAAGCTTTCTCACATACCCACATTGGCCAAACCTGAAATTCGAACACCTGTAGCAGTGATCCATTATGGTAAGCACTTTAGGCCACTCTGCCACTCGTGGGCCCCTGCTTTAGATTTAAGAGTATGAATAATATTGACTATCCACTACACAGAGTTTATGCTTGGTAGAAGACAAATTTTAAAATAAAAAATAAACTTTGTTAATTATATTCATGGTACCACTTAATTCCTGTTTTTGGAAAAGACGACTTTTATTTTCAACCGTAAGAAAACTTTTCTTAGATACTTCAGGGGCAGATCGGATGGTCTTACTCTATTTATCGATAGTATGATCTTAACTTTGTTATGACTCAGACTTTGGGTTCATTTAGAAGTCTCTATGTTGAGACCAATGAACCATCAATTTGCTGAAAACACCAAAAACTGACTTCTTGATTTGCTATAAAACTATTGGCCACTCACACAAACCAAGGATGTGATATAGTTTTTCTTCTCCCAGATACCTACCTTGTATGCCGAAATTCTATACTTCTACCTTTTGACATCTGAACTTGTCAAACAGCAAACTTCTGTATTCCCAAAAACCACCATGATGGTTTAGCTAAATTAAATAGAATGTGTGGTTCTGATAAACTGAAAATTAACAAAGGAGTGAAGTTAAATGCGGGTTATGAATGATTTTCTTCTTTTCTAGTTTATGTTGTTGTGGGGTTTTCAGCACAATATATAGGCCATAAATGGTGGCCAGTATAAATGGTGAAGGAAGAAGCTACTGGCAAGCTTTCTCAAATACCCACATGAGACTCTAACCCGCACAGACAGAGATGAGATGGCAGCGATCCAGAACAGTGAGCACTTTAGTTTATGCTTTGTTTAAATCTGTCTGGAGCAACAAATTTTTTTTTTACTTATAACTTTTTTTTAAACGTAACCACAGGATTTCCATGCAGATCTGGAATTTTTGGAAAAGGTCAACAAATTTGAAAATTGAATTTCCAGATCTTTAAAATGTTTGGAAAAAAGTGACTAAAAGTCTTGAAAAAATATTAAATTTTCATATTACGGCCATCTTTGTTGTAACTGATAACTTGACTGCTAATTGTGTTGGGGAGAAGTTTTTTCAAATTCTGAGTTCTTCACAAGGTCTGGAAGTTATTTTTTTTTTTTAAATGAAAAAAGTATGTAATAGGTTTGAAGTCTCTTTTTAAATTATGTCAGAAACTCTATAACCATGACTAAACATTTTTAATTTGGCCTTATAAAAATTTCTCCAACTGATATTTGACATTTGTGAATTCAACAAATCATCACCTTATTCAGAATGAATTTAATGAAATTGGAGCTTCCTGATGCATTAAGTGACAGCTCCAGTGGCCTACTAGTTAGAGCATCCATCGTGGAAGTGGGAGGTCATGGGTTCGATCTCCGGCCGAGTCATATCAAAGACTTACAAAAATGGCACTAACAGCTGCCTCGCTTGGCGCTCAGCATTAAGAAGTTAGTGTTAGTACTTGTCAGGATAATGTGACTGGATGGGACATCATGCTACATGTCTGTGGCAAGATGCTCCAGTGCTAGACATCACTATAAACTTTCCTCACTGCAGACATCTTAGTGATATGACTGAAAAATTGTTAAAGCTATGTTACAAATCCAAATCAAGCAAACAAAGAAATCCGAACACATTTGTACATTCCTGTATACAGATGTTTCAAAAGATAGAAACAAAAATGGAGCCAGTTATCAGCTATTGGTATAACAGTTATCAGCTATTGGTATAACAGTAGAAATGGCAGCCATATTCAGAACATTAAAACTAAATCAAAATTTTGCAAAAAAAACAATTACATTTTTTTTTTTTAATTCCCTTTCTACAGTGAAATCCGTAAATATTCCGTAAATATTACAGAAAGATGAACCATTACTGGAAAAGTATTCTGTACTGCTCGGTGCCAGTGGTATAAAGTGTAAGCAGCCGATCTCATCATTGACTTTAGACCATCTCTTTAGGAGTGGGAACTTGAAATTATTTGCGAAATCTGTGGCATACTTGAGGATGAAAACATTTATCACCAAAAGACTGTTGATGACTAAACTTGTAGCCTTGTTTTCTAGCAATTTTTAAATGCCCAACTTTATACATAAATTAAAAATGCCAACTATATTCTCGCAATAAATGGAGTAAATAGGCTGAAGACACCAAAATGTTTTGCTTGTTGAAAACCAAGGAAACACAAGTGGCTGAAAGCTGAGAGGGCATTCTTGAATAGTACATGCTTTGTTAAGAACGTGCTTAAGTGTGTAATTAAGTGCTAGATAAATCCTATGTGCTCTTGCTCTTGATATTAACTTTACCATAATTATCATAAATAAGAGTTATAGATAAGCTCAGGTATTTTGTGATGCAAAACATCTGGATGATCAAGCTGTTGCTTTTTTTAAAACTTATTAAATGGCATCCAGATAGCAACAAGTCAGGACAAAAGGAACAATAAACCTCTTAAAAAGTCGTACTAGTACAGAAGAAAAATGTTCCGATTTTTGGGGGGAAAGTCGGGAAGGGCAGCAACTTCGTTTAGTGAACATCACATGTTGACTTGAGTATGGCTCATAGTGGGAAAGATGAATGCTGTTGTCATGGCATTTTGTTTTTAGGATTACACAATATGAGAGATGTAGAGACGTCATTGAGATCAGTGTGTTTGGATTGCAGTTTGTAAAGCTGTACTAGAGGTAGTTAAAGTCACTGCAGACATCATAGCGATATGACTGCAGACATCATAGCGATATGACTGCAAAATTGTTAAAGCTATGTTAAAAATCCAAATCACAACCACCAGAAGTAACATATGAAAGGATAAATAAGGGTTTTCTAGATTTATAATCAATCTCTTTTGCAAATCCTTTTCTCCTTCTTATCTGTAGTTTGCCATCAGCATGATGAGTCAATAAGAATTCAGTTCAAATGTGCTTTCAGATCGGAGGAACATTAAAAACTTTTGTTGATTCCAGCTCTGTATTCCATATCTGTATTTTTTCACATCATTGTGAATCTAGTGATTAATTACAGGTGTGGAAAGGTATATGTATCTAGATGTAGTTTAAACAGAAAATATGTCTTAAGTTTTGTAAGGAAGTAGCTCGAATTTTTCATGACTTGATCAAATTTTTCATGACTTGATCAAACTGGTGACAGTTAGTATATATTATTGTGCAGTACTTTGTATGCATGAAAATTGTATTTCATAGTTATTATCCTAATTCTCAAAATATATTTATAGCAGATGATCAATTTTTTCTCATATTTTTCAGATTTTTCTTTGGAAAGAATAAAGTGATGTCCCTTGCATTAGGGAGAACAGCACAGGATGAGTATCGAGATAATTTACACCAGATTAGTAGCCATCTAAGAGGTCAGACTGGAATCCTCTTTACAAATAAGACAAAGAAAGAGGTTGTAAAGTAAGTAATAAAGAACATTTTCATTCCATGTTTGACAGAGCTAAGTAACTTGTGAGAAATTAATTTTGGGGACATATTATTCCACATATGACATGGCTCAATCATCAGTTTGCAACGGGAGAACTCGTAAACCTGCATAAAATGCACTCAATATATGGGTCTCTTTGTTTTTCTTCTATACCTAATCTAGCTGTAAGGGCAGGTGAGTTAATAGTATGGCGCCATATCTGTCATGTGTTTATAATTCTTCTATGTTGCTAGCACTTGGGACATTTTCGAACCTGACTGGAGTAGGAAAAGGAATGTGGTTTTACATTGTCAATCTCCTAAATGAATTGATAACAAGCAGCCATAGATTTTTCTGGGTCTTGTTGGAGCCTAAATTCAGCCTTATTCCCAATGTAAAAAGCTGTTAATTTGTTCCAGTTTGAATGCATAAATATTCCCACTTTAATATGAAAAAATCTGAATGCATTTTCCATAGTATATGGCTACAAATTTAGCATTGGATGTAAAGTGCCAAATTGGTCAAGGTCAAATTATTTAGATGTCCAAGAATTTTTCATTGCAGTTGCTTTCAATGTGAAGAAGGAAAAACAATTCCAAATTTGACCTTTTAACCATACATGTAAAAATGTGCAATTCTATGGAAAATGCAGCACTTTTGAAAATCAGAGAAAATCGTGATGAAGTAAATCAATAATACTTCTGATTGGCTAAACATGTTTATGCTCATTAAGGTTTTAGACAAGTTTTATAATGGGTGAGATCTGAACATATTTTTTTTTTTTGCATCTGATTGGTCGATTTCATTCTGGAAGAGTGGGGCCCCGAGTGGCCGTGTGGTCTAAAGCGCTGTCTGTTACGGATCACTGCCATCTCACCTCTGTCTGCGTGTGTTAGATTCGGCTAATGTAGTTATGTGAGAAAACTTGCCAGTAGCTTCTCGTGGGTCGGTGATTCTTTCCAGGGGTTTTCTGGGTTCTTCCTCCACAAATAATACTGGCCGCCATGTATAGCCTATATTGTGCAGGGAAAAAAATGTGTTAAACCATGAGAAACAAAACAAAAAAAACATTCTGGAAGATATATGACCCTATTGCATCAAGATTGTGGATCATTTTCTTGATAACCAGATCCATACGTATTAATGAAGCAGTCTTGCATCTAATTCATTGACCTTTTTGTCATTGTGGAGCACTACATTTCTAATTTTTTTCAGTTTTTGTTTTTAAAGATCTTGGATAATTTTGAAAATGTGCGAGGTGATGTCATACCAGATTGTCAGTAAAGATGTCAGAATTTTAGAAAAAGTCACCCGGGTACACAGCTGTCATAATGATTGCTTGTCCAGATACCCAATGTGAACCTGAACTGCTTTTTTTGTAAGTTCATACAAATCTGAGAGGCATAAGAGTAATTATTACTAATACAAGTGGCAATAAAGAGAAATCTGAACTTGTGACGTTAATAAATACCAGAGAGAACCTTTATATAATTTGATCAAAGTTTGGTTTACTAAATCTCTTTAAGAAATCAACTTTCCTCTTTCAAATACTACTAAATGCTGGCAATTTATTTTATACCATTTGTCAAGCAGAAAAATCGAGATGATTACTTGTGGGTTAAAACAAAAACAGATCAGTAACAAAATTCAGACAGAATTCAGATCATAAAAATGAAAGATGGTACATTGGAATCAATAATGATTGAAAAGACAAGGTGTGGAAAAGGCTCCGATAAACAGTTTGTGTCTGAGTGTGTTTTTGCACTCTTTCATCTGAATGGACACCGGAATGGAACAGTTAGCAACACGTGCAACATTAAATTAAGTTATTGTCTGTACTGATAGTTTTAGATCTTGTAAATAGTTACATAATAAAAATAATGAGCGCCTAATCTTTAGAAACTCTTAAGTGATTTATAATATTAGACAACAGCAATAAAAAAAACCATACAATGATATGATTACAAAACATGAAATCAGAAAACATAAGAGGGATATGCATGTATATTAATGAGGTGATATTGGATCTGAGTTCATTGCTACAACATCCATGTATCTGGCCCAATTGTGACATCTAGGCTTAAATCACCTAGTTCTTAAATATTTTTGAAATGTGCAGATGTGTACCCTTGGGTTTTGATATGTGGAATTAAAAATGACCCAATTTTGATGCTGCGGAATTTTGACTTTGGTTTTCTTTTCAACATGCGTAGATTTGGTCTGAAACATCAATCTTAATTACTCTCGATTCGCTTCCAGCTTAGTTTCTTACTAAGTGCGTTGTCCATAACACAATGTACTGCAGGAGGCACTGATTGACATCTGCTCGACAAAAATCGAGACCTTGATGTCCAATAATATTGCACGAATGTAATATATATATAGGAACTGAGTGGAACTAACATATAGTTGGAAAGAGAAACACGTTAACAAAAATGAGATTATATATTTCTTACAAAATAATGTATAAGTATTTCTCATTATTCAGCGTGAGATGAGAAATCTTAAACACCTTTTGTTTCCACCAAGAATCACAGCTATGTGCTCATGACTGTCCAAAATAATTGACTCTTGAGATTTTGGGGTCAAGGGTCAACTGACTCTTCAGTTTGGAAATCTTTTGAGAACCCTGATATATATTTAAAGATGAAATCTTGCATTGCAGACATGGTAGCTCATTATTTAACATGTCAGAATCATGACATCAAGGATGCAGTTTTGGATCATCCTCGTTTACTGTTATACTCTATAAATCCACGTTTTTCTTCATATCAGTCTTATGACACTTTAGTCATCTTTTGTGTTTTAGTTATCAGGTTGTCTATCAATTATATCTTCTCAAAAACAGTAGGGTAGCCATCTTTTGTGTTCTAGTTATCAGGTTGTCTGTATCAATGATATCTCAAAAACAGTAGGGTAGCCATCTTTTGTGTTCTAGTTATCAGGTTGTCTGTATCAATGATATCTCAAAAACAAATTAGCCATATTTTTTCTTTATTTTATGGAAGAGTGATTTTGTGAAAAGGGGAAGATATATAAATATTTATTAATTTTCATATTGCTTTTGTTCACAGGTATTTTAAAAACTTTCGGAAGCAGGACTATGCTCGTTCAGGGAACACTGCCACACAGACAGTCGTCCTTGAGGAGGGATTAATCCCACAATTCTCTCACTCCATGGAGCCCCAGCTTCGACAGCTGGGTCTACCTACAGCACTTAAAAAAGGTAGCATTTATTAATTACACTGTTAGACATGATTTTAAATTTAAGAAATGCAGAGACCTTGAAAATATTGTATTCCTAATATTTTGGGATCAAAAGCCTAATGTTGAAGTCATTGTGATAGAAGGAAAAGGGTTTTCAACTATTTAAGTTCTGATTTAAGTCCATTTTCTTAGATCTTATTTATGTGTGGTGACTTTGTTTTGTGATTTTGTACCCTAATATCTAAAAACAAAAATCATCCTAGAATATCGTGCCTTTCTAAAAGCAACTGGCTATAAAGCGTATGTTTACGGTTAGAAAATGCATTAATCATGTTGCTACTTGTGAAGCTATCTCTGATCCAATTTTGATGACACTTTGAATTATCAAGAACCTGGTCATTTCCAGTACTATCGATAGTAATGACTTGATTTTACATCTAAATGGTTTAGCTTGTTACTAATCAGACATGATTTTTCTTGATATAGTACGTTTTTTATTTTTAAAAATGCCCGCTCAACTGGCATATCAACACATTGTGATCAGTGGACAAAAAGACAAGTGAATATATGGGATTATATGTATATATGATGTATTTGAGTGGTTTTTTTTTTACATATTTATTATGAAAAGATAGAAGTGTAATATGTTGGCAGCAAAAAATGTCTAATTATTGACTTAATTACGATGTGAACACTGATGTGCACATGAAATAACTTAAGTACCAATATTATTGGAGAACAAATTCATGTGACAATAAATATTGTAAAATTATTCAAATTTTTGGTAATTTTGTTAGTTTTTCAAATGATTATTTTGCTACATATTATGGTCACAAGTTGCACCAGGAGCAGATTTCATGTGTAAAATGCATTTTTAGTTGGGGGTCTTCAACCCCTGGAACCTCCTGATCAGGGTTGCTGCCCCATGAAACTCTGATGAGGGAGTATCCCCAAACTCATATTTTCAGTTTGTTTTAAAGGTCAAAATCATGTCTGTACTAATATGGAACTTGAATTTGTTTTTCTTCCGTTTTTGTTCAAACAGTAGATGTATTAAATGATCAAGGTCTTGCAGGAGTTTAATAAATACATATTGATCCAAGTTAATGAGGCAGCCATGCATGTGATTAAATGAGTTTGTTGCAACTCCAAAGACTGTTCTCAATCTAGTTCAAAATACACTTACATCCTTAAAATATTTGTCAAATAGAGTTGTTAATTCATATTAATCCATTCATCAATAAGTAACTTTGCAGGTATAGAACCCTAAACACTGACTTTGGACTTGTAAAGCAAAATGATTTGTGGATTTTAAAATAACATAACTTTACCAATTTTGGCTGGATTGTGTATCAAAATAAAGATTAAAAGTCAAATTATATGACTAATTCAAAATAATTTGCATATCTACTATAACTGTTAAATTACAGGTGCAAACAAATATCGCAACAGGTAAAATGCACAAGAAATTATTTATCTTATTACATGAACGATATTTTCATAAACTTCATCTAAATCAAAGATTTGAAAGTATTCCATAGTTTTTCTGGAGCCATCTAACAAACCATTGGGTCCAACATTCCCAAAAAACTTAAATAAATCCCTTCAAGTGTTTTGTCTAGAAAAAGGAGTTCACACTTCCGCTGGTTCAAAACTTTCAAAGTCCTCTTCATCATTATCACTGATACCCACAAGCACATTCAAATGCCTCTTCAGATGTTTTCTCTTATTTTCAATCAACTGTTGGTCACAACAGCGAAACTTGTGATAATTCACAATCTGACACTTCATTCTCATCTTGCTTCAAACTCAGCCATTTTGAATAGAAATTCCACCATTCAGAAATTGGCTCAAAATTGCCTTCTTGTCTCAAGATTTATAGTTGTATTTAATCTTAACTCGCATGATAATCCAAATATAATATCTGCATTACAAGATGGAGGTTATTAGAGGTATCCCGAAGTTTATGTTGTCTGGTACTATGACTGTAAAAGGGCACGGTTCACCTTGACCAGAAAACCGGTGCACAGTGATGAAAGGATGTGAGTTTTCATCTGATTAGTTGAGCTTGTCAGAACATCAGTGACAACGTTTCGAATCATTTTTATCAGACTTGGAAAATAGGCTTATATCGTCAAGATGTGTTTTGTGTTTTATTATCAGCATGATATATGCATATTAATGATCCTATTGTACGAGATTAGAGTTTCATAAAGACTGCATTTCTGACCCAATTTTATACAGTACTTGGTAACTATTCTCATATCATCAGGATGTTGCATGATTGTTATTATTCATATACGTGATCTTTGTTTCTAGTTTGATGTGGGTAATTTACTTCGCAAAAGACTATATTTTGGTTTTTAGTTTGGACTTTGATCAAACAGGGAAATCAGACCTGTGGTGGAATTCACACACATTAATGTGACCTTTCATTTTATTGGGGGATGTTAACAATAATAATAATAATAATAAGGACTTTGTATAGCGCCTAATCTTTAGAAGCTCTAAGCGCTTTACAACATCAATAAGGATATGACTACAAAAAGCAACAAACAAAACACCATGAAATTAGAAAACATAAAAAATGCTGAAAATATTTAAGGTAGGAAACAGAATTAGGTCTTTTAAGTTCTTGCAGTTGAAAAAGGTGAGTTTTGAGAAGACTCGTGAAAGAGATCACCATGTCTTTGTGTCTAATTTCAATAGGCAATTCATTCCACATTGCTGGGCCCTGGTATGCAAATGAGCATTGTCCATATGACATTGTTTTCATTGTTGGAATAATGAGTATATGACTGTCAGAAGAGGTGCATAAGTATCTTTCTGGTGTGTACACATGGGTATGGCCAGATAGGTATGTTGGACTGGAGTCTGTCAGTGAAACAGCACAGAGAACAAATTTTGTGTTTGATTCAGAATCGAATGGATATCCAGTGTAGGGTACAGCGCAGTGGGAGGTGTGCTCTGATTATGGTACTCAAAGGATGATCCAAGCAGCTGTGTTTTTAATTTTTCACAGTTTCTGGAGTAGATATTCAGACACATAAATAGCAGTACAGCAACTCTGCTTCACAACGGATTTTGATCAGACTGGTTGAATGTTCTTTCATTAGCAAAATGTTTGATGAGTATGTGACCAAGATTCATGCATATTGTTTGTTGGCATATATTGATGAGTTGAAATTTTTTCATTTCAGGTGTGATAGCACTTACAAAAGAGTACACCGTGTGTGAACAAGGCAGTATTTTAACTCCAGAAATGGCCAGGTTATTGGTAAGGAGTTCCTATTCAAAATTTTGGTTATTAATTTATAAGATGTGTAACAGAATAAAATTTATGTACTATATTGACTCCATCATTATTGTGCTGTCCATGGGAGGTCTTGTAATAGGGTTTAACGCCATTTTCAGCACAAGATAGGCGTTATATGGTTTTCTAGTATTAATGGTGAAGGAATAACCAGGAAAGGACCATGAGAAGCTACTGGCAGGCTTTCTCACATACCCACATTGGCCGAATCCGAGACTCGAACCCACGCAAACAAAGGTGAGATGGCAGCGATCTGTAACGCTTTAGACCACTTGGTCACTTGGGGTCCCCCTGTCCATGGGAGTCATAGAGTATATCACTTCATTGTGAGACCATCTTATAGTGAAGTATATATACTTATAATTTTACTGCCAATGAATTAGATGGGGTCCATGAAAATAATTTCAAATTGATGACCGAAAGGATGTGTAGAAATACTTCTGCATCTAGTCACGCTTACCCACCAACTCCTGGCCCTTAACAGGTGGTGGATATATGCTTCCACTTCTTTTAATCATTTTCTAACAATTAATATTTAATTGGAAATGAAGAATACCAAATCTGACAGATCCCCAAACCACAGAGAGCCATTGAATCTCTATGGAAGTGCATCAGCATTTCTCTCCAGCTCCTCAACATCTAAATGATTGGAAGATTTGCGAACACTAAGAAAAAAGAGAAAACGTTAACTACCTGGTTTCAGAATACTAAACAAGCATTTTGCTACAACCTAAAGGCCTGTACACTTTAATCGATCTGAACACATTAAATGCTTTCAGATAATGTAAATCTTCTAATCTGATACAAAAGCTATCTAGAACCAATATTAATCAGTTTAATAATATTGTTTTTTTTTAAATTGCATTTACCATTTACAAACTCTACAGCTGGTAGGGATCAGCATCAGTGTTTAATAATTTTCTCATTTTCCTTAACATGCAACTAATCCCACAGACCGTATTGTAGAAAAGAAATGGCTACTATCTAACTACGACATAAGAGTATGCTTGTCAGAAGACTTGCATGTGTTTTCCTAACAGTATTATGTCTATTTATAGCATCTGCCATATTTCCAAGAAATAACTTTCAAACTTTTGACCTCAGTTTATATTTACAGCAGCTGTATGTCTTAGGAGAGAACAGACTGTTCGCAGATTCGTTGTTTTAATTAATATCTAACACTAACAATTTAATTGGAAACATAGAGTGCAAAGTTGTCTCAGTGCTCTTCTCTTGTAAGCAGTTAGTGTTATAGGATGGTGCCTTAAAATAATGTCTTCTATTCTGTTGATTCAAGTTCAGATATTTAATGCAAATTAGAAATGTTAGTACTTGATTACTCTGATAAAACATTTTGAGCATGTAATCAAATTCAGTCACAAGCAGACTTGGTAGCCAAGCTTTTTAATGCTTATTCAGACAGTGCAATATAATCCTGAAACGGACTTTGTAACCAAGCTTTTTGACACGTATTAAAACAGTGCCATATAATTATAGGGCATCTGCATTCCAGCCAGAAATGCATTTTTTAAAGAAAAAAAACCCATTGTGTTACATTCTTTCCATGTCTTCCAGAAATTATTTGGTCATAAAATGGCAGATTTCCATGTGACAGTGGAGGCTATGTGGTCAAATGATGGAAAATGGGAAGAATTCCATGACGAAGAAGAAAAGATCACACCATCTAAAGTAAAAGTGAAAGGTAAATGTCACTCTTATGGTGCAATGTTATTTTTCCATGTGTCAAGCTGTAACATTTTTACTTAAACAAGTACATGTCAGTTCCATGTGTCAAGCTGTAACATTTTTACTTAAACAAGTACATGTCAGTTCCATGTGTCAAGCTGTAACATTTTTACTTAAACAAGTACATGTCAGTTCCATGTGTCAAGCTGTAACATTTTTACTTAAACAAGTACATGTCAGTTCCATGTGTCAAGCTGTAACATTTTTACTTAAACAAGTACATGTCAGTTCCATGTGTCAAGCTGTAACATTTTTACTTAAACAAGTACATGTCAGTTCCATGTGTCAAGCTGTAACATTTTTACTTAAACAAGTACATGTCAGTTCCATGTGTCAAGCTGTAACATTTTTACTTAAACAAGTACATGTCAGTTCCATGTGTCAAGCTGTAACATTTTTACTTAAACAAGTACATGTCAGTTCCATGTGTCAAGCTGTAACATTTTTACTTAAACAAGTACATGTCAGTTCCATGTGTCAAGCTGTAACATTTTTACTTAAACAAGTACATGTCAGTTCCATGTGTCAAGCTGTAACATTTTTACTTAAACAAGTACATGTCAGTTCCATGTGTCAAGCTGTAACATTTTTACTTAAACAAGTACATGTCAGTTCCATGTGTCAAGCTGTAACATTTTTACTTAAACAAGTACATGTCAGTTCCATGTGTCAAGCTGTAACATTTTTACTTAAACAAGTACATGTCAGTTCCATGTGTCAAGCTGTAACATTTTTACTTAAACAAGTACATGTCAGTTCCATGTGTCAAGCTGTAACATTTTTACTTAAACAAGTACATGTCAGTTCCATGTGTCAAGCTGTAACATTTTTACTTAAACAAGTACATGTCAGTTCCATATGTCAAGCTGTAACATTTTTACTTAAACAAGTACATGTCAGTTCCATGTGTCAAGCTGTAACATTTTTACTTAAACAAGTACATGTCAGTTCCATGTGTCAAGCTGTAACATTTTTACTTAAACAAGTACATGTCAGTTCCATATGTCAAGCTGTAACATTTTTACTTAAACAAGTACATGTCAGTTCCATGTGTCAAGCTGTAACATTTTTACTTAAACAAGTACATGTCAGTTCCATGTGTCAAGCTGTAACATTTTTACTTAAACAAGTACATGTCAGTTCCATGTGTCAAGCTGTAACATTTTTACTTACATGTGACAGATCCCTGTGTCAAGCTAAATCATTTTTACCTGAACTTGCAGTTGTCAGCTCCATATGTCTGGCTTTATCATATTTACTTAAGATTGCACATATCACTTCCATCACTCCGGTTGTTGACAGTCAGTAATTGGGATCTAATTCACAGTCAGTACTAGGGATTTGATATACGGTCAATTCAATGAATTTTGATACACAGTCAGTACTAGTCAATTTAATATGTAGTCCGTACCATGGATTTAAATCAGTCGATACCATGGATTTAATACATAGTCAATACCATGGATTTAATTCACAGTTAATGCCATGGATTTAATACACAGTCAATACCATGGATTTAATACACAGTCAATGCCATGGATTTAATACACAGTCAATGCCATGGATTTAATACACAGTCAATGCCATGGATTTAATACACTAAGTGCCAAGGATTGAATTCACAGTTGATATTCTGACTTAAGTACTACTCTGGATTTAATACTTTATTGATACACTTGATTCAATTCACTGTTAGTATGACATATACAATTCACTGTTAGTATGACAGATACAATTCACTGTCAGTATGATAGATACAATTCACTGTCAGTATGATAGATACAATTCACTGTCAATACGATAGATACAATTTACTGTCAATACGATAGATACAATTTACTGTCAATACGATAGATACAATTTACTGTCAGTACTATGTATTTAAATCACAGCCAATACTAGAGATTTAATTCATATTTGATACTCACTTCAGTTCTACTCTAGATTTAATGAGTCTCGGTCTTGAATACATTGCCCTTGCTAGGATTTGAATAATATTGACTATATTCTTTCTAAAAGTGAAAATGTTTTTGTAAATTAATTTAAAACTCCACAGCTAAAAGTAATTTCTGTAAAAACAAAAATCGACAGCAGTTTCCATATTAAGATTAGTGAAATAATGTTATCCTTTTTGCATATCATGTTTATTACATGTTTCTATGAAGTGTTTCTTGTTATCCAATTTGTGTTATATCAAGCACTAACCATGGCATACTGCTATCCTTGAAGAAGTTTAAAATGGGAGAATGTGATAAACAATCCTATCATTACTTTGATGTTGGCATAATGGTGTCAAAGAAGAGGTTACAAAACTGGATGTGATAAAATCCATTGTTTAGCCATTCTAATAATGCTGCCTCTCAAGATGTTTGCAAACTGGAAAATGTGATAAACACATCTTGCTGAGATGTTAGATAATTTTTCTTTGATATGGTTAAAAATTGAAGAAGTCGATGCAGTCTAAATCTTGCATCATTTAAAGCTGCGTTTGCAAGCAGGTCGGCTAAAACTATGATACTATTACTGTGTTCCAGTAACAGGTTTTGCTAATCATATTTTCAGCCAAAGCAAGAGAGGACAACAGTTTAATAGAGTCTGCAGAGATTGAAATGTCAGATGAAGAGGAGGAGGAGGAGGATGAAGAGGAGTATAGTGAAGAGGCAGATGATGACTGTAGCTAGTAATACATTCAGATTCCATGTACATATTGTAAATAAAATCTTAATCACATTCGGCTGTATTTTTGTTTCATCATAATAGCAGTTTGAAATAGCCAGCAATATTGTTGTTGTCTGGCTTGCACAAAGACATATGTCTGCTCTGTATTAGGGCAGTTGTCAGGCTTGCAATTGGGCATTTGTCTGGCCTGCAAATATGACAATTATTTGGCCTGCATAAGGCCAGTTGTCTGCCTGCATCAGGCAAATTGGCTTACAAATAATGTATTTTCAAAGAAATAAAAACAAAAAAAAACTTTCAAAGAATAACTCTATCATAAGGCAGAGTAATTTAATGTTTTATGATGTCGATGAAAAATGGTCTTTAACATATCAGTGTGAATATCTCCAATAGATTAGGGAGAGTGAAATTTTATAGAAATTTTACATTTATTATTTTTGGTGATTTTAAAAAAAAGAATCCCAATCCTCATTTTTTTTTAAAAAAAAATCTTTATCATTAAAGTAAGTGGTACCATAGCAAAACTGTAAAATCTTAA
This sequence comes from Unio pictorum, assembly GCA_030141615.1. NCBI lineage: Eukaryota > Metazoa > Mollusca > Bivalvia > Unionida > Unionidae > Unio > Unio pictorum. The sequence continues at coordinate 550,279 of JARLTB010000297.1, forward strand.
TACACTACGCCTATTACTTGAGCTACTTATGGATTTATATGTACTAGCTTATATAACATACGAAACGTTTTATCATTAGGTTCCTCCCATTAATTCCATGAATTTTAACAGACAATCACGCATCACGTGGGGGTGCCCTTTTGCAAATCTCTCGGGCTTCATTTGGGTGTGTATGTACAGAAATGTTGAACATAGAGAAGGACCATAAATGTGTTGTGTTAAATGTGTTAAGAGACCCTTATGGGAGAAGTACACTATGATGACGTCATAGGTCTACGTCACATGGCACTACGCTAAGTTGACAGACCTGTGGAAGAGTTGCAAAAATGGCCCCATTAAGGTAAATTTCAACATACGAAAAGAAAAATAAATATACTTTCAGTCTACTGCTTTCCTAGTGCAGCTCCTGTACTGCACAAGAGAACCCAAAATATGGGTCAATTAACCCTTTCGCTACCACTGCCGCATCGAAGCGTCTACTGTAAATAGCTCTCGAATACCCGTGACGCATATCTGCAGTGCCGAAAAACCTAGCTTACAAGCCAATGTCGCACAGATGCGTAAAGTTCACCAGTAATCACAGTACCAGCGACGCTCATGTGCGGAGAATACGTACGTGTTAACTAAACGTTGATTGGTTGAAAGTACGAAAGTTGACACATTTTTGATTATCATAACCAATGAGAGGATTGTTTACTCGACATTTTGATACAAGTTTGAATGCTGAGAGGTTAAATTTAGACACGCTGTAACCATTGTTCTGCCCTGTGAAAACACGTGTAGTTGAGTTTTACGAAAATGGATTCCGATTCAGATATGAGCGACTTTGAAGGATTCAATCCAAGCGATATTGAAGAATTTAATGGATCATTGATAGAAAATGGTTCAGATATTGAAATCAGCCCAGTTTCAACACCTGATGTAAGTGATGTTGAATTAGACGATGAAGAGGAAATTGTACCACTTGCGCAATGGAGTGACAACCTCACCGTATTTGAGATCAAAGATTTTGATTCTCGTGTTGGATCAACGATCGAACTTTGAACAAACAAGTAAAGAGAAAGATTTTTTTCTCAAGTTTTTCCCAGAATATCTGGTAGAAAAGCTTGTTAAAGAAACTAATGATTATGCAAAGAAAACGCTGGTCCTTAAAAACGATCCGAAATGGTTTGAAACCAGTATTACAGAGATGTGGGCATATCTTGGTATATATATCATCATGAGTATCATACAGATTCCTAAATATTCCATTGCCTGGATGACATCTGTGTATTTTGGAATCCCCGGAATACCAGAAATAATGACCAGGGAAAGATTTGAAAGATTTGGGAGATATTTCCATGCCAACGACACAAGCGTCAACCCACCCAGAGGCCAACCAGGACATGACAAGATTTTTCACATAAGACCATTTTATGATACAATACTGCACAAATGCCTGGAAAATTATGACCCTCCAAAAAATCAGTCAATAGACGAAGGCATGATTGCTTATAAAGGAAGATTGTCATTTAAGCAATACCTGCCAGCTAAACCCACCAAATTTGGCATTAAAGTATGGGAAAGAGCCCACCCCCAAACAGGCTATGTCCATGAATTTCAGGTTTATGTTGGAAAGCCCGATGGACAAAGAGGGAGAGTGACAGAAGAAGGATTGGGATCTAGGGTGATAAAAGACCTTACCAGAAATATTGTAAATAAAAACCACCATATATACATGGACAACTTCTTTTCAAATCCCAAATTATTTCAAGATTTACGTCGGGATGGATTCTTTTGTTGTGGAACAGTCCGGGCAAATAGAAAAGGAATGCCAGAAAAATTAAAGAAACCTAGCGGTTTAAAAAGCCAAGGGGACATGAAAATTATGCAGAAAGACACTCTTGTCTGTGTTGCCTGGAAGGATAAAAAAATTGTTCATATTTTATTCAACAACACAGATCCTACACAGTTATCCAGTGTAACGCGTAGAGAAAAAACCGGCCGGCGAAAAGAAGTGACTTGCCCAAAAGTTGCTGATGAGTATTCTAAAAACAAAGGTGGGGTGGATATTGCAGACCAGAACAGACTGCAATATAGTTCTTGTCGCAAGGCAAAAAAATGGTGGAAATACATGTTCTGGTTTCTCATTGATACATCAATATGTAATGCCCTTGTCTGCATGAAAGAGTCACCAAATCATCAGATGAAAACCAAATCCGGTAAATTCAAGAATAGGACGCAGCTTGACTTCAGAATGAACTTGGCCAAACAGATGGTTGCTGGCTTTCAGGGAAGTAGGAAAAGAAAAGCTCTGTCCAATGTTGATTCTGAAGGTGTAGGGCACTGGCCAGGACGATTTCCAAAACGTGGGAGATGCAAGATGTGTTTTAGGGAAGGGAGGAGACATGAAGTTTTTATTGGATACAAGCAATGTCAAGTGCATTTATGTGTTGATAATGACTGTTTTGAGAGGTACCACTCTCAACTTTTTAATTAGAGTGTATTTTATTCATGTTTTTATATGTACATATGTAAATACTGGATTTACTTGTGTGATTCAAAACTTGTTTACATGGCTGGGATTTCTTATGTGATTGCATGCAGCAGTATATAAAATGGTAATGTAGGAATAACAGACACAGTGCAAGGTAAGCTGTTTTTTATTTCATAGAAATCCAACAAAAACTAATGAAATAATGAATATAAATGTAACCATGTTTTTACTGTCAGTTTCTGTAGTCAGCCATGCTGATGCTCTAGTATTCAGCCTAGCAACCAGTGTCAGTAATCTGAGTAACTGATATGATAGCACAGAGCAGTAGTGAAACTACAAAACAGCTGTAGTAGCTAAAGGGTTAAACTATTTAGACAATTTTGATAACGCTAAATAAATAAATAAGTAGATGAGTCCCAACTCGAGTTAGGAGAAGTACAATTTAAATTAAAGAATATATGGACTCCTACATGAGGAGAATTGAACTCAATATGAAATAAATCGACAATGTAAAGAACGACACGAAAAAATACAATCATTAAAGAAATAAGTTTTAACAAAAATTTAAACAACGATAGTACACCGTACTTCACTCCAAATTCGCAATCAATATAAATAAATATAAAAACTTTAAGAAATTTTAAAAATGATGATCCAAATTTTAAGGATCTAAATCATCATTTGGACAAATGGGACGAATTGAAAGAAAGCAGCTATCCTTACAAAAAAACACTATCTTTATACATATATAGCACACACACACACACCAAAATAAATATCGTATGTGTGACCTCAAAGGATCACGAGGTGTTTCCGTGGACAGAGATGACAATGTGTATGTAGTCGGGTCTTCGTCCCACAATATTTTTCAACTTTCTCCTGGCGGTTTCCTTAATCGGATAATCATAAACGAAATCAAAAATGGTCCCATCGGGATATGCTTCGATAAGAATGGAGATAAATTTGTGCTATCTCATGGTAGTACAGATCTTGGATTTTATCGGCTGGTATTGAGGAATGAGTAACATTGTAAGAAATGTGATGCAGATACGTACGTATCGATCAATTATGATGCTTATTGCTCTATATGATTTAGCTACCTCATATCTAATGCCATTTTTAACGTAGCAAAAGTCATTATATATATATATATATATATATATATATATATATATATATTCACAAAAGAATATTAAGTCTATTCGCACTGTCAACGTGTGGCTGCTTTTGAAAAGACCGTTCAAACTGCCGCCAGAAAGACTATCCTCAAGGCCATAAGTAATGTATTATGGACCAATCCGAAATATTCAGAATATTGTTTCAAAATTAAAAGAATAAAATATTTTTCCATTATGTCAGTGAACTGATACCTTTATTGAAACTTGTGTGTAGTCGAACGTCAAATGAATACAAAACTCTTATCCTCTACTGAAGATCAGTAATGAAATAATTCTAAAATTCAATGTTGAATTTTTTCTTCTTTTCTCAAATCTAGTTTTTAATAAAGAATAAAATGAATTTAATAAATTAAACTCAATTTAAAAAAGATAAATATTTATTTTATTATTCATTAACATTTACGTAATTATATAAACGAAAGAGTATCAAATATTTCTAACCTTATAACAAATGCATTACATGCAGTGTGCATGATTTTCAGAATGATAGAAAATTGCGGCACTGTTATGACCAAGAAGGTTTAACAAAATTATACGTAGATGTAAAAGAGAAATATTAATTAATGTTACGGTTATTTATTGTTATGTATGCCATTGTTGTCACTTCCCATGTATCTTTCCCCATCTCTACAATGGCTGCACGTGGCTCTGTGATCAACTATTTATTGTTTGTGATTTCATTGTCGTCTAAATTTGATTAGGACATAGATTTTCTTGTGACTATTATGGATATCTGGGGGTATTTGTCGTTATAATTTTGTGTTGATAATTCAATGTTGCATGATTAATGGAATAATGTCATATACATTATTGTTATGTGTGTGCATGCGTGCGTGCTTCTCTCTGTTCTTGAGCATGTATAAATGCAGGTTAATTGGCTAAATCACACTGATGACTTCCATGACAAACACACTAGGTAGAGAGAGAGGCCGTGTGCACTGTTCACAATAACAGTTGTATTTACCCGTCTTACTGCTCTATTTTTATTTTCCTCCATTTCGTCTGGTGATAGATTCGATATAAAATAAGAAACCATTGCTTGCTCAGTCATTGATTTAACAAGGAAAATATCAACACTGACATCCTTAATCTGTCAAGTAACAAAACCATACCATACACGTTATACATAATTCAAAATAAAGCAAAATTATTCCCCGTTCTTTTCATTTATAGGCAACCTTCCTCCAAATCAATAAGGAATGATACTGTTTTGTAACGAATATAAAGTGTTCTTGCACAGGAGAAAGAGTGTAAATAAGGACCTACTTAATACTGAAATAAGGAACAATGTAGTAATAATTGCCGTTGTAGAGATAGTAGTAGTAGTATCAATAGCAGTAGTAATAGTTGTAGGGTTTAATGCCATTTTTTAAAACATTATAGATATACATGACGGCCAGTATTAATGGGAGAGGAAGCCCCCTGGAAAGAACCACCGACCTACGAGAAGTTGTAACTGGCAAGCTTTCTCATATACCCACATTGGCTGAATCAGAGACTCGAACCTATGCAGAGGTGAGATGGCAGTGATCCATAATGGAGAGTTCTTTAGACCAGTTGGCCACTTGGAACCCCTCAGCTTCTTTATAGAGGAAGGGATATTAACCATGACATTTTGGACCTGTATATATTTTAAACATGTGTTTTTAATTGCATGACAAAGAGTCTGGTGCTAATTTTAGTAGAGTGTTTCAAACTCAAGACTGTTCTGTTAAAGGACTGAAATCAGTTTTAACTAGGATAAGCTCTCAAAAGATTCATTTTCCTAATACATAACATTATTAACCAATCCTGGCTACCCTAACCCATATATTTTATGTTCACCCATTCCAAGACTGATTCCCATTTCCCGTTATAATTAGTACAGTGTGTCATACAGCTAGCAAGATCAATACAGTCAGTGTTGCTAGTACTGGGCTTGGGCCAACCTTGACATTAATACATACTTAAGTATTTATAAAAACCAGGTGACCTCATCCTTTGTTTATTGACCAGTTATGATCCATGGACATTAAATGTTGCCAAAAATGATTAGAAGAAAACAACACATACAATTTCTAAGAGAAATCTTTATTTCCATCATTATAACTATAGAAGACTTTATTAACATAAAGTAAATGGACAAACACATTTTGTAGATAAATACAAATTGTTATTGTTTTTTTAGATTGGTGTTAACTTTTTCTGATTATCTAAAATTTGTAGATATTAGATATTGTGGTGGAAAGTGACAAACTACACTCTTTACAAAACCAATACAAAAGTGTTGTGTGGTTCAGATAAACTGGGGAAAAGTCCTACAGTTATTAGCACCAGTTATTTCACAGTGTTTAACATCAGCATTACTGTAGGTGTTTTACGGATAAACTGAAGTGTGCTAAAATTACTCTTCACTTTAAACAAGGATGTAGAAATGATACTGGACATCACAGAACCATTTCTCTACTACAGTAGAACCTGTCTTGAATGACCACCTCTTTTGCCAAAACAATATGGTCTCTCAAGACAGGTGGTCTCTCATAACAGGCCTCAATACTACACAATTTATAAATTTGTCCATTAAGGTGGTCTCTCAAGACAGGTGATCTCTTATAACAGGCCACAATACTACATAATTTATAAATTTGTCCTCTAAGGAGGTCTCTCAAGACAGGTGGTCTCTCATAATAGGTCACAATGCTACATAATTTATAAATTTGTGCATTAAGATGGTAATCTCAAGACAGTTGGTCTCACATTGCAGTGGTCTTTCAAGACAGGTTTTACATACTGTTTTGTAAAATAATGAATAATATATGGCAAAACAGGTTTGTACTTTTACAACACATTTTCTATTTTTCACAAGAAACAGTTGGTCTTTTGCAAAGAATATTCATATAAAAAATTCTCACAAAATTAACAGATCAATGGCTTGAAGAAAGTAATAATGGTAACCTAACTGGGATTTATCATGATACTAACCTTCAGATTTATGATTTGCAATTTAATATTATCAGCATATTTATAAAATTTATTTTAAAAAATGTCATATATAATATAATTGTATAGAAACCTCTCTACTTTTGTACCTAATGTTCTTTGACAAAGTGTTTCTGTGATATGTAGAACATGACCTTAAGGTATATAGAGCTGAATTAATTAGCGGCTATGTGTAGAAGATCTTTCATAAGGCAATTTCAAAACAAAGTTATTGGAGAGATAACAAATTTATATGTATATGCAGTTAAATTTTTCTACTTTCTTATTTTAGTATGCATTTGTAGATATGTTTTCTTGTAAATAATTTTAAAGAGAGAGAGAGAGAGAGAGAGAGAGAGAGAACTTGCATTAAGATTCATATTTCAGTAGAGACCCTCAAGGGGGATTAGCTAACTAAATGAGTTACCCTTTATAAATAAAGACATTATTATTATTATTATTATTATTATTATTATTATTATTATTATTATTTCTTTTAGTGATAACCTCATATTGATATCATCATCTGTTGAGGATTAGTGATAACAAAATTTTTAAGTTGAACACTGAGGCAGTCATAATGGATGATCAAGTCTGTCCCATCTTCACTGTAATGGAAATAAGTTTGTCCCATCTTCCCTGTAATGGAAATAAGTTTGTCCCATCTTCACTGTAATGGAAATAAGTTTGTCCCATCTTCACTGTAATGGAAATAAGTTTGTCCCATCTTCACTGTAATGGAAATATGTTTGTCCCATCTTCCCTGTAGTGGAAATAAGTTTGTTCCATCTTCCCTGTAATGGAAATAAGTTTGTCCCATCTTCACTGTAATGGAAATAAGTTTGTCCCATCTTCACTGTAATGGAAATATGTTTGTCCCATCTTCCCTGTAGTGGAAATAAGTTTGTCCCATCTTCCCTGTAGTGGAAATAAGTTTGTCCCATCTTCACTGTAATGGAAATAAGTTTGTCCCATCTTCACTGTAATGGAAATAAGTTTGTCCCATCTTCCCTGTAATGGAAATAAGTTTGTCCCATCTTCACTGTAATGGAAATAAGTTTGTCGTATCTTCCCTGTAGTGGAAATAAGTTTGTCCTATTTTCCCTGTAATGGAAATACGTTTGTCCCATCTTCATTGTAATGGAAATAAGTTTGTCCCATCTTCACTGTAATGGAAATAAGTTTGTCCCATCTTCCCTGTAATGGAAATAAGTTTGTCCTATCTTCACTGTAATGGAAATAAGTTTGTCGTATCTTCCCTGTAGTGGAAATAAGTTTGTCCTATCTTCCCTGTAATGGAAATAAGTTTGTCCCATCTTCCCTGTAATGGAAATAAGTTTGTCCCATCTTCCCTGTAATGGAATTAAGTTTATCGCATCTTCCCTGTAGTGGAAATAAGTTTGTCTCATCTTCACTGTAATGGAAATAAGTTTGTCCCATCTTCACTGTAATGGAAATAAGTTTGCCCTATCTTCACTGTAATGGAAATAAGTTTGTCCCATCTTCACTGTAATGGAAATAAGTTTGCCCTATCTTCACTGTAATGGAAATAAGTCATTGCTAACAGTATGATGGACATTATTGAGGTAATGGGGAAATAAAGACTGCCTCCCCAACATCCATTATAAAGTTTTCCACTACCCTATTTCCCCATTTAGGAACCCAATAACAGCATACTATAGAGGTAGTCACCCATTTACTTATGCTGCAAACTTAATTTAACTCATAAATATTTTGTGCTCTGGTACACACATAAAATGAATGATGCCCCATTCTTCTCCCCTTCTACATTATACAGAGGTGTTCTCAATGCATCATAAACTAACTACCGTAGAACGATGCCTTTTGGGAAACTATCTTGATTTTCAAAGTCATGCATTGTTTTGAGACACCACAACTTTTGTCCACAATAAAATGAATTGCAATAAATGATGGTTGCCTAAACAAGACAATCACATTCTACAAGACATCTTAGTACTGTTGGGATGACGGGTCATGATTTGAACCAGGACTTGAGAAAAGACGCTCCCATGCGATAGGAAATATCCTCAGCTTGAAATCCCGAGTCTAAGCTCCTGAAAAATAAAATGTGGATTACTTGCATAACAAATATTTAATATAAATTACCTGTCCACTTTGTTATGAAAGTTTTTAACCATCTCCTTGGTTATAAAATTAATTAGCTATTCACACTGCTATCAAAGTATGTGATTATATCTATTTGGTTATGAAAGTAATTAGCTATCCAAACTGCTATCAAAGTAATTAATTATATCTACTTGGTTATGAAAGTAATTAGCTATCAACACTGCTATCAAAGTATGTAATTATATCATTTTGGTTATGAAAGTAATTAGCTATCCACGTTGCTTTCAAAGTAATTAATTATATCTACTTGGTTATAAAATTAATTAGCTATCCACTTGGTTAGAAAAAAATTAGTTATCCACTTGGTTATGAAAATAATTAGTAATATCCACTTGCTTGTGAAAGTAATTAGTTATATTAACATGGTTATGAAAGTAATTAGTAATATCAGTATGTTTATCAAAATTATTAATTATATCAACTAGGCTGTGAAAAGCAATTAGTAATATCAACATGGTTAGGAAAGTAATTAGTAATATCCACCTGGTTATGAAGGTAATTCATAATATCCACTTGGTTATGAATGTAATTAGTAATGTCCACTTGGTTATTAAATACTATAACTAGATTGTGAAAGTAATTAGCTATCCACAAGGTAATGAAAGTGACAGATAATGTCCACTTGGTTATGAAATTAATTAGCTAGCCTCTTGGTTATGAAAGTAATTAGCTAGCCACTTGGTTATGAAAGTAATTAGCTAGCCACTTGGTTATGAAAGTAATTAGCTAGCCACTTGGTTATGAAAATAATTAGCTAGCCACTTGGTTATGAAAGTAATTAGCTAGTCACTTGGTTATGAAAGTAATTAGCTAGCCACTTGGTTATGAAAGTAATTAGCTAGCCTCTTGTTAAATGAAAGAATTTGAATATCCACTTGATTGTGAAAGTAATTAGCTTATCAATATAGCTGACTGGCAAGATCTTAAAATTCACCATAAATAATGCAAATGTCTTCATTTCACTTGTAATATCATTTTAATAAAGAAAAATACATACTGTAATGTGTATTTTTAACATAAAGCCTTACATTATGCATGCTTGAAATTACATCAGTCTCAAAACAGAAGACAAAAGCAATATTAAAATATAACAAAATAAATCCCAATACAGTTCAGCAAATGAATCATAACTGTTTTATTTTATATTACAATTACGGTACATGTATTAAGGATAAAAACATTTCCCATTATGATAGTGAACCCAATATGATTGTAGCTGCTTACAGTTTCATTCAGCTATCCATGAATTAGGAACTGTCATACAGGACATAACACTGCCATCCAGTAATTAGGACTTTCATATAGTACATCATGCAACTGTCCAGTAATAAGGACTTTCATATAGTATATAATGCTGCTGTCCAGTAATTAGGACTTTCATATAGTACATAATGCTGCTGTCCAGTAATTAGGACTTTCATATAGTACATAATGCTGCTGTCCAGTAATTAGGGACTTTCATATATGTCATCATGCAAATACCCAGTAATTGGGGACTTTCATACAGTGTCATTCAGCTGTCCAGTAATTAGGACTTTCATATAGTACATCATGCTGTTGTCCAGTATTTAGGAACTGTGTAGTAATTCATACATCTGTATAGAAATTATGGACCTGTGTACAATACCTCATATAAATCAATGGTTTTCCATTGTGATTAATTGTACCTTATAAAGTGAAGGAATACAATGTTTACTAAAAACTGCATGAATAAATGCCTTCAAATTAAAGACTAGAGTACCATTAACAGTACATACACACCCATCACTACTATGTCCACACTGTGCTTCATTATCTTAAACAGCATGGTTGACTCTCAATGTATCAAAGTGTAAACATGTTTTCTCCTTCCCCAAAGCAAACTATTTATCAATTTTGTTGAAAAAAGATAGTGAAGACAAACATTAATGTGCTAGACTCACTGTTACTTTAAATCTTAACCTCTGTAAAACTCGTCTGTGGAATGTTTTATTCCCACATGAGAATGCTGGGTCATTGAAATAAGTTTAGTGTATTATGCGGTGATTGATTGCAACTCAAACCTTTAAGCTGTGTAACACATCTGAGGCATATTTGAGTAAATGAGTAAGTCCTTTTCAAAGTATAGTGCCATGATGTGTTGAGTAACTGAAGTCATTTTATAAGAGTCATAAGGCCACCAGACACATGGTTAAAGCAAAATGACCACTAAGATGTTTAGTTGACCATGGTTAAGCAAAATGACCACTAAGATGTTTAGTTGACCATGGTAAAGCAAAATGACTGCTAAGATGTTTTGTTGACCATGGATCAGCAAACGTGAAAGGCATTATATTATTGATATTACATCAAGTTATTTCACAGTGGCTGTATTTTGTCACTTGTGACTGGAAATATAGTCAGGCCCACAAATCAGTACTCAGATGTGACCAGAAATATAGTTAGGCCACAATAACCACTCAGACCTTAGTTCAAAGGTCAAACAAGGTCAGCATACTCAAACAACAATAAAAGGATAATTCAATATGGGGGTTGTGATGTCCATACACATCTTCCCTTTTTGATGCAAGAGTGACCTTCATTTATGTTTATTTTAACCTCTAAAACCTTTTTCTTTCTAGTTCATGTGCAAGCCATCCACAAGGCATGGGCGATGCATATTGTTTGAAACTACAATACACTTACTGTTTCAAAATTATTGTTTAATTTTATTAACAATGACTTAGATTACTGACTATTTTGATAATGAATGTAAACACACTGTGGATATGAAACCTACTCTTACTACTTAAGAAACTATGACCTTGACCTTTGAACCCATGCCAGAACAGGGTTTTTTCTTATCCCAAGCCAATCACAAATTGTATCAAGATATTTGATTCAGAATTGAAAACTAAAATTTTATTTTAAGTTACTTTCATCTTAAAATCATTACATGTTTTCCTTACCTGCAATTAAAATATTTACAAAGTTTAGTTTTCTTCATCAAGTCACTGATGATGATCTTTGCTAGATAGCCACATATATTTTGCAACAAATGCAAGCTATTTGGTCAAGATACATGGTGTTAAAGTAAACATTTTGTACAAAAACTTTTTACATTTTTTTTTTACACTGACCTTGACTTTTGACATTTTGATCTTTATTGCAAAGGTTAGCATCCAAAATGGGGACCTAGAACTTATGTTCTTGTGCCAAAACTATTTTCGTCTTTCATCCAGTGAACATGATCTTTACTTTTTTAACTTGATCTCATGTGTTTCTTTCTTACCTCAAACACATCCCATCTTCATTGTTTTTCCAGGGTCTACAATCTAAAACTCAAATGACTGCACAGAAAAATAGAATCATATGGACAGACAGACAGATGGATTTAATGGGATAATATCCTTTGCCTTATGTTGGGCTTTAACCACTTTGGTGGCCTAGTGGTAAGAGCATCTGACACAGAAGAGGGAGGTCATGGGTTCGATAACTAGCCGAGTCATACCAATTATTTACAAAATGGTTACTAACACCTGCCTTGCTTGGCGCTCAGCATTAAGAGGTTAGTGTTAGGCCTGGTTGGCCTGGTGTCGGAATAATGTGACTGGGTGGGACATCATGCTACATGTCTGCGGCATGATATCCCATTGTTAGACATTACAATAAACTGCTTCAGTGCAAACATCATAGCAATATGACTGAAAAATTGTTAAAGTTACATTAAAAATCCTAATCACACACACACATGTTGGGCTTATAAACAAGTGGATGTAAAATATTACCTGAAATTAACAGCTTCATGATTCTTTGGCTGAGGGTCCATTTTCTTGTCCATTGTAATGGGTGATGATGGTAAAATCTATAAAATGATGTTAAAAACTTTGTGAGCATTAAGGATTTATTCACGGAAGCTTTATAGACAGTGTAAATCATGCAGAAATAACCATGAGAAAATATATTTGGCATTCCTCTTTATAAATTACTCACAAGTCACCTCCATCTGCAATTGTTCAAGTTTCACTCTGATCATTATATGTGGAAAAGCAAGCCAGTAGCCTCTCATGGCATGGTGGATGCATGTTCCTGGGGTCTTCCACTACTAAATACACTGGCTGCCATATATAGTCTATCATGAAGTGGTGTAGCTAGGATAACTGGGCCCCTATATGGATCCCCATGTAAAGCTTACCGATGTGCCCCTGCCTAATATTTAGCATTCAAAAATAATTTGTCGGCTCCATGTTTTGTATACCCTTGCAATATCATAGCTATGCCCCTGATTTTATGTGCTAAACTATGATGCACCAAACCCTGCAAGAAAAGAATGTTGTTGTTGTTGCAGTGTTTAACACCATTTCTCAGCACATGATAGGCTATACATGGTGGCCATATTAATGGTGGAGGAAGAACCTGGAAAACCCTTGGAAGGAACCAACAACCCACAAGAAGCTACTGGCAAGCTTTCTCACATACCCACATTGGCCAAATCTGAGACTCAAACCCATGCAGACAGGTGAGATGGCAGTGATCTGTAATGGAGAGCGCTTTAGACCACTCGGCCACTCGAGGCCCCTAAAAGAGTGTACAAAATGCATGAAACATCACTGTAACAACCTAACCAATAGAGAAGCATGCATAAAATTGTATTGTTTTATTTTGTTTTTAAGCAATTGCACTAAGACAGAGTTGGGATGGTTGTGGGATGTGGGAAATTTTTTTAAATTGCCGTACATTAAAAATCCAAATCACACACACAGATACACACACATACACACATTCACACACAGACTTGGATGCCAAACAATATTGTCCGATATGCAATCACAATCGTACTAGTAATGGGAGCTGAATAAAATCTTAGGATCTAGAATTTAAAGTCCATGTCAAATTAGTAATGTTGATGAATACATTTAAAGTCCATGTCAAATTATTAATCTTGATGAATACATTTAAAGTCCATGTCAAATTATTAATGTTGATGAATACATTTAAAGTCCATGTCAAATTATTAATGTTGATGAATACATTTAAAGTCCATGTCAAATTATTAATGTTGATTAAAAACTTGCCAAAAACTGAAGTGTAAGACTGAAAATATGGCGCAAAAGAGAAATGTGACCAAAATCTAGTATAGAAACCATAATTAATTTATTTTATTATCAGATTTCACTGACATTGCTGCTGGTACTTGAAACATTGGAACAACATGCCTTGATACCTTTGAAATCAGAGTTTTCAAAATAAATCATAGGAAATTTGCATTTTGAAATAGTTAAAGTCTATTAAATTTTTCTCAACACCTACACTGGTAGAGTTTAAAAAATTGTACAGTGATGAGCTTAGGCCTTGGAGTCTCTGGGTAGACATTGTACAGCAATTAAGTTTGACCTAGGGTTTCTTGGTGAACATTGTACAATGATGAACTTAGGCCTTGAGGACTGTACAGTAGAGTTTCTGTGCAGACATTGGGAAAAAAAAGTTGTATCTAGATTTAGAAAAGGAATCTCAAACCAACCTGAGGGCTGCATGAGGACATTTTCATTTGTTATCTCACATGACACCTTGTGATGCCAATCATTTTATGGGCCACAAGATACAGATTGGTGGCCCACATGCAATGTGTTTTAGGCCCATAATTTAGAGAGACTAAAATGACATTATTGACAATGGTACACAAAACTATGGTAATCAAATCTTTAATTTTCGAAGGTTTCCACCCCCACCCTTGTCTGTCTTTAATGTCCCTCAAGTTACAAAGCAGAAACCATTATAAATAAGGTAGACATATGACCTTTATTTTAATGCTGTATGGTAGGTGATATACAACATAACCACAAGTAGTGATACCTATGTACAAAGACATCATCATCAAAAAGATGTACAGTTTAATCAACAGAACCAAACTAAATTTGTGTATCAACCATCTACATCAAAATTCAATTAGCATTATTCAACAGAAACAAACTAAATTTGTGTATCAGATATCTATTTAAAATAAATGAAGAGTTATTCAAGAAAAGGAACTAAATGGTATATACACACATTCTACAGATATTGATTGCAATATGTACAATTGCCTGGATGCATGACTAATTATTCAAATATACCGGTATACCATTTCCTGCTTGCATTGCTAATTATTCCAATTGATACCATTACCTGGTTGCATGACTGATTATTACAATATATACCATTGCCTGGATGCATGACTAATTATTACAGTATATACCATTGCCTGGATGCATGACTAATTATTCCACTATATACCATTGCCTGGATGCATAACTAATTATTACAATATATACCTTTGCCTGCATGCATGACTAATTATTACAATATATACCATTGCCTGGATGCATGACTGATTATTACAATATATACCATTGCCTGGATAGAAGACTAAAACTTCCTACCAGTATTCTGGGAATGGATGTACTGAAAGACAGATAAATGCAGTGACCTACTCCAGTCTATATGTCCATTCTGCAATCAGTGGGTGCATGTATAGCAAGCACTAGGAGAATATATATTTGACCTTTGAACTTTGACCTTGATCTTGAAATATGGTATTGAATGTAGAACATAATCATACACTGACCTCTTACTATCATTATAATGGATTAGTTGGCATCCATAACTGCCAACCAAGTTGTTTCAAACCACATTATAGAGGTAATGATCACAAATTTGAGAAATGGCTATTTGTGTCATGGTAGGGTATTAGATTAAAACATATTTGTTACACTCCATGCCAGGGGCCAAGTGGACCAAAGCACTGTCCATTACAGATAAACTGTCAATAGTGTAAAACGAATATGTAACATTATATGAAAATAAAATGGGTTCTGTGTTTTATTTTTTTTGTCTTGTCAATGTTTTATATTTGGCTTTGAAAAAAGTCAAAAGTGCTCAGGCTAGTTAGATTCTAGTTTTGCACTGTTCATTGTGATTTTTTTGCTTTCAACTTACTGAATCCCTGACATACATCTTGCTGCACTTGAAATGACTGTTATTCAATATATGATTTGCATTCTTTCTCTCTCTCTCTGTTTCTCTCTCTATGTTTCTCTCTCTCTCTCTCTCTCTCTCTCTCTCTCTCTCTCTCTCTATATATATATATATATATATATATATATATATATATATATATATATATATATATATATATATATATATATATAGTGTGTGTGTGTGTGTGTGTGTGTGTGTGTGTGTGTAACTCACCTGTTCAACAACAGGCTTGCCTAAGTTCTGGAAGGGTATGAAACCTTTTGGCCATATTGAAGTTGTTAACATCTGTGATTAGAAACAAAACAGAAGACAACTAGCAGAATGGTAAGCAATTTGCTCATATAAATACACACCTAACCCTCCAACATTCAGCTACTATCTTTTTGATGTACATGTGATAATGCAAATACACTCCCCACCTCTCTAACATCCAACTCCTACCCTGGGATGGAGATATGCTAATTTAAATACACTCACCACCCCTCCAACATCCAACTCCTACCCTAGGATGTACTTGTGCTAATGCAAATACACTCCCCACCTCTCTAACATCCAACTCCTACTCCTGTTATGCAGTTTATGCTAATGTAAATACACTCCCCACCCCTACAACATCCAATCCCTATTCCTAAGATGGAGATGTTTTAATCAAAATACACTCCCCACCTCTCTAACATCCAACCTGTACCCATTTGTTGCATACATGCTAATGTAAATACACTCCCCACCCCTACAACATGCATTCCCTACCCTAAGATGGAGAAATGCTAATGTAAATACACTCCCCATCTATCTGACATACAACCCAAATGGTGGGGATATGCTATTATAAATATACTCCACACCCCTCCAACATCCAATCTGTACCCAGGTGACATACACGAGTCTATAGTAAAGAAACTCTTCTAAAATTATAGTGAAGACAATGATTGTTAAACATACATCTTCCGATGATCATCATTATAAAAGCTGTACTCATTTCAAATTAAACAATCTATCTATAAGAAAACACAAGAACAGCTGCTTTCACCATTTTTCATTGCATTCTTCTTTAAGTCACAAATAACAATAACTTATAAAGGCATACTGATGACTATGACCTTCAAATGCTGACCATGACCTTCAAATGCTAATCATGACTTTCAAATACTGACCATGACCTTCAAATACTGACCATGACATTCAAATACTGACTATGACCTTCAAATGCTGACCATGACCTTCAAATACTGACCATGACCTTTACAAGTTTCATAGTAATGCATTGACAAGCATTGATAAGCATGAGAGTAGCTTGTGTGTACAAGATGAAGTCATACACTAAATCAGTCTCCAATTAAGAAAGGGCAGTAATTCTAACATAAACAAAGCGATCAGTTGATTTATAAAAATGGGGATCCTGTTAAGTCTCATGGCATATCTGTGTCGAAAAGATACTATCATAAACTGCAATCAGCTGCAACTGATGAAGCATGCAGGAGCATAGTGACTTTATTTCTTTATTCTGATCAGTCCGCCACTCTTAAGTGTCAATAAAACATCATCCAGTATCTCACCAACTGTATTCTGATGACACTCAAACATACAAAAATAGCTGCCGAACCATCCAAGGCTTATTGAGGTGTATTCCGATGTGAAGCCATGGATGACATGTAACAAGCTGCAGATAAAAACTGAAAGCATTCTGATCCCCATGCAAGGACCTTCTCATTAACTTCACCTCAGCAACACCGTCATTAAAATCACAGAAATGTGTCACTATAGACAGTACTCTCTCACTGATATATTGGTATCAAGACCAACATGTCAAGAGCAGATCGACAGCTACATGTCTGGAGCTGAGACACATCAGCTTTATTTGCATTTTGTTTTCTCGCTTGATGCAACTCAACACTTAGCAAACAGGCCCCTTTTTTATGCCTGGATGTACAAGCAATTGATTCGCTTTATATGCCCAATTTTGCCCACTGTGTAGGTGCAATTAAGCGATTATTATGCATGCAACTAAAATTATGATAATCCCCAAATTATATAATCATGACAATTAGGATAATCCCTTCAATGATACAATAAGAAACAATCATGATAATTGTCATAAAGTGATAATCCCCAATCATGATAATCTCTATGAGATAATCCCCAATCATGATGACCTCAACAATCAAATGATCGTTTCAATCATATTTTCAATAATCCCAATTCCAAGCATGATAATCCTTACAATGAGATAATCTCCACCTTTACTGGGAGAAGCAATGAAATAATCATTGTCTTGTGATTTTTAATGTTAACAAGCATCTGTTATTAGGTAGTACTATGATTACATGACACTGTGTAACTTGTCTACAAGGATTACTATATTATCTTAACCTAGCTTTCTGCTGACACCGATATGAAAGAAAATCATACCATCAATGTACAAAATACAGGTAAATATTGACACTGAAATGAAAGAAAATCATACCATCAATATACAAAATACAGGTAAATATTGACACTGATATGATAGAAAATCATACCATTAATGTACAAAATACAGGTAAATATTGATACCGATATGATAGAAAATCATACCATCAATGTACAAAATACAGGTAAATATTGACACCGATATGATAGAAAATCATACCATTAATGTACAAAATACAGGTAAATATTGACACTGATATGATAGAAAATCATACCATCAATGCACAAAATACAGGTAAATATTGACACCGATATGATAGAAAATCATACCATTAATGTACAAAATACAGGTAAATATTGACACAGGTTTGACAGGACATCATACCATCAATGTACAAAATACAGGTAAGGTATCAGCATAACATAGCATCTTAAATCATTGACAATAGCATCATCAATGCTAAAAATTTTGGAAAACACGCCATGTAACAAACTTGTCTATACATTGTATTTACTTATTGTTATGATTATATGCTCATAAATATAGTAACAGAAAGAAGCAACACTTGTACAACTTAACAAATAATTCAATCATCAAGTTTATAAATGAAAATGCAAGAAGAACTAAAAGTATTATGAAGTGAATCCAATATAATCCTGATAAAGTTCAATAAGAGTCCAAAAGAATTAAATATTTTGTACAAATTTCAAAATGGAATTATCCAGTATGTTTTTAATAATTCACAATTGTTCTAGAATAATATAAATTATTGTGCGTTTGGTATCCCTTTTTATTTGGATTTATACTGAAATATGATTAGTATGTGGCAGGTATCCCTTTTTATTCACACCATGCTATCTAGTTCAAAACAGATGCTTAAGTAAATGACAATCTATGATTATGCTGCCTGTAATTTGTTACATTAGATCCATATATGTGAAATTTTCTGAATACAAAATGATACTTATGATAAAATAGGAGGAATTTAGTGTTACATCACTTAGCTTATAATGAAACTGTTAACAGAACAATTTAAAAGTTCTGCTGTTATTTGTATCTTAATCATACCATTTATATTTCATTGTTTTCCTGTTTTAATTTTGGCAACTTAAATCCAAGTTTAACTTTTGTGCTCAGTTTGGTGACTATGTGGTCTCATGAATTCAACAAATCTGGACTTGTCCTCGCAATTAAATCAAACGATTCCATTTTGTTGGTACTATAAACAAGTCAATAACTAGTTGGTGTGGGGAAACCAAAAAACAGTTACATGTATTTGTTTTCTTTTGTTTTTGAATTCTAGGAGATAAAAAAACTCAAATGCTTCATAACTAATGTCAGCAAAGGGAAAGCATTGATTTGTATACTCACTCTTCCATTTTTCAATCCATCAAACCATCTTTTAGACCAGTCATGAGGCTGTAACTTTCCGCAGTGGATCTCTTCTTTCAGGCCCTGCATGAATAAATGCAAAAGCTTTTCTCACGGTTCACAGTGGCAAATTTAAAACAAAATGAATTTTCTCAGAATATCTACACCATATGCAACAAATGTTTCAATACAACACAGCTACAGTACAGTATACATGGGGTTTAACAGCAAATCAGCTATAGTACAGTATGCATGGGGTTTAACAGAACATCAGCTATAGTACAGTATGCATGGGGTTTAACAGCAAATCAGCTATAGTACAGGATGCATGGGGTTTAACAGCATATCAGCTATAGTACAGTATGCATGGGGTTTAACAGAACATCAGCTATAGTACAGTATGCATGGGGTTTAACAGCATATCAGCTATAGTACAGTATGCATGGGGTTTAACAGCATATCAGCTATAGTACAGTATGCATGGGATTTAACAGCAAATCAATACAACACAGCTACAGTACAGTATACATGGGGTTTAACAGCAAATCAGCTATAGTACAGTATGCATGGGGTTTAACAGCATATCAGCTATAGTACAGTATGCATGGGGTTTAACAGAACATCAGCTATAGTACAGTATGCATGGGGTTTAACAGCATATCAGCTATAGTAAAGTATGCATGGGGTTTAACAGCATATCAACTATAGTACAGTATGCATGGGGTTTAACAGCATATCAGCTATAGCCATAGTACAGTATGCATGGGGTTTAATAGCATATCAGCTATAGTACAGTATGCATGGGGTTTAACAGCATATCAGCTATAGTAACAGCTATAGCTATAGTACAGTATGCATGGGGTTTAACAGCATATCAGCTATAGTACAGTATGCATGGGGTTTAACAGCATATCAGCTATAGTAACAGCTATAGCTATAGTACAGGATGCATGGGGTTTAACAGCATATCAGCTATAGTACAGTATGCATGGGGTTTAACAGCATATCAGCTATAGTACAGTATGCATGGGGTTTAACAGCATATCAGCTATAGTACAGTATGCATGGGGTTTAACAGTATATCAGCCATAGTACAGTATGCATGGGGTTTAACAGCATATCAGCTATAGTATCAGCTATAGCTATAGTATAGTATGCATGGGGCAAAATAATTAAGGTTGGAAAACCATTGATTAAGGACATCTGGTTTTTGTTGTATGTAAAATTACTGAGGCTTGTTGGCAACTATTAATCGAAAGAAATCCCTCATGATGCATATTAACAGATGTCTATTTTAAGATAGCACAGTGATGAATATTTCTTTACAATATTGTAATTCAGGTGAAATCAAATTTTGTACCCATGGTAATTAATGGGAAAACATAGTTACTAAGGACAGATGAATTATACATTAAAGACCATCAATTACAGTAACATAAAACAACTTGTAAATGACAGCAATTGTTAAACCATTGAACTAAGTGAATTTTACATATTAAGAAACTCTTCAATAAAGTACTATACTTTAAAATGGTCTAAAATTTCCAATATTCTATGTGATAAATTCTATCCCTTCAGGGGACACAAATTAACCTTCAACATGTTGGTTATCTGACATTTTTTTCTCTTTCTGCAGCAAAACAATTATGCTATAAAATAATTTTTAAATTTTAATGCTTCAAGACATTTTGCCTGGGTTTCCTAAACATACTTGGCATTTGCTTTTTTTTTGTATTTCTGGAACTCAGCTTTAAGCTCCATATAAGCATGCTGTTGTTTTGTTTGATTTACTTTTGATTCTTCCAGTCTGAAGTTCAGATCTTCTACATTTCTCTCCAGTGTTTTTTTTTTGCCATCATATTCAGTCTTTTCAGTTCTGACTTTATCCAACATTTCAATTAGACATTGGCAATTCTTCTCTGCCTCTTCAAGTTTCTCACTCATGTTTTCTTTCACAGTTTGCAGTGAGATAAGATCATTATTTGAATGGTCCAATCTCTTCTGCAGATTATACTGTTCTTCATTTTTTTGTCTCAGACACATTTCCAACTTTTCCTTTTCTGTTGCAAGTTTCACACAGGATTTTTCACTCTCCATGTGCTTTAGGCATAATGTGTTTTCTTGTTCATCTTTAAGCAGTTTATACTGATGCTCCACATCTCCAGTTAAACAATTGATTTTGTCTTGTAGGGATTTCTCCCTTTTCTCCTGCTGCAATTTTTCTGTTTCCAGCTTGACCTTGGTGACCTCTAACTCACATTGAACATGGTTCAAGGTCATTTCATTTTCTTCCAATTTTGATTTAGTCTCACCAAAGGATGATTGAGTTTTCAATAAAGCATCATTTGCCTGTATCATTTCTTTTTTCAGATGTCGAACATTTTCATCCTTTTTATGAATAATGCTCTTCAGTTCCTCCACTTGTTGAGTCAAAATGTCTTGTGCCTGGGTTTCCTCTATAGACTTGATATTTGCTTCATTTTTGTATTTCTGGAACTCAGCTTTAAACTCCATATAAGCTTGCTGTTGTTTTGTTTGATTTACTTGGGATTCTTCCAGCCTGAAGTTCAGATCTTCTACAATTTTCTCCAGTCTTTTTATTTGGCACTCATAATCAGTCTTTTCAGTTCTGACTTTATCCAACATTTCATTTAGACATTGGCACTTCTTCTCTGCCTCTTCAAGTCTCTCACTAAAATCTGTGGATTGGATTTCCAGTTTAAATAATGTCTGACTCTGGATTTGGTCCAAGTTTTCTTTTACAGTTAGCAGTGATATAAGATCATTATTTAAATGGTCCAATCTCTTCTGCAAAACATGATTTTCTTTATTTTGTTGGCTCAGACACATTTCCAACTTTTCCTTTTCTGTTGCAAGTTTCACACAGGATTTTTCACTCTCCATGTGCTTTAGGCATAATGTGTTATAGTTTTCTTGTTCATCTTTAAGCAGTTTATACTGATGCTCCACATCTCCAGTTAAACAATTGATTTTGTCTTGTAGGGATGTCTCCCTTTTCTCCTGCTGCAATTTTTCTGTTTCCAGCTTGACCTTGGTGGCCTCTAACTCACATTGAACGTGGTTCAAGGTCATTCCATTTTCTTCCAATTTTGATTTAGTCTCATCAAAGGATGATTGAGTTTTCAATAAAGCGTCATTTGCCTGTATCATTTCTTTTTTCAGATGTCGAACATTTTCATCCTTTGTATGAATAATGCTCTTCAGTTCCTCCACTTGTTGAGTCAAAATGTCTTGTGCCTGGGTTTCCTCCATAGACTTGACATTTGCTTCATTTTTGTATTTCTGGAACTCAGCTTTAAGCTCCATATAAGCTTGCTGTTGTTTTGTTTGATTTACTTGGGATTCTTCCAGCCTGAAGTTCAGATCTTTTACCATTTTCTCCAGTCTTTTTATTTGGCACTCATAATCAGTCTGTTCTGTTCTGACTTTATCCGTCATTTCATTTTGAAATTTACACTTCTTCTCTGCCTCTTCAAGCTGCTTCAGTAAGGTATGTTCAGATCTCAAAACAGAAGATTCTTCATTTTGGTGGCTGTTATGTTGCTGGAGTTTGGAAGCTTTCACAGCAGGCTTTTTGTACTCTTCATTGCAACTTTCAATGTAATTATAAGTCTTCTCAATCTGAGGTTGTTGCTGTGTCACCTGCAAAAGAAAATCAGATTGCTATCACCATAAACTGGGAGACAATGGTGCTTGTTTGGTTTAAAGCATCAATAGATTTATATGCTCATGCATGTAAATTTGTCATTGCATTACAATTTACAGTACAAATCTTGTGATTTTTATTGCTACCTGACATAGATGGAAAAGTCAATTATTGGCCATGATGAATTCGTGTGGAACCAACAATTGTGGAGTTGGGAGGGGACGGAATAGAATCTTACATATTACCACTGGTACTATAGATATTTTGTCCAATTCGAATGTGAAGAGATTCAGAAATGTTAGTGACTTATCAGTTGATTAGCAAATGATAGATAATTTTGCTCACCTGAGTTGATAATTTTGCTCACCTGAGTTGATAATTTTACTCACCTGAGTTGATAATTTTAATGAAACGGCTTATGATGTTAGAACTCAGTTTTAATGAAAAATTCAAAATTTCCAACACTAAAGGACATTATTAGCATGATGTGCTCATAATTGAAGTAATTATCCATGATTGTTTGAAGATAAATTTAAGTTAATTTGAGGTCAACATAATATCATGGCTTTTCCACAAACTACCTAGACATCATAAGGAGTCTTCTGGTGAAAGTTACCTCATGTCAATTTGCCTTTCCATTCAGAAAAAGGAGATAACAAGATTTTCAAGATGGCTGCAATGGTGACCATATTCGACATCTTATCATCAACATCTATTATTATCAATAATTAAAGATAGTCCCCATATTGATATGACTATTCATTCTGGAATAGCAATGATAAGATTTTCCAGATGGTTGCTATGGTAGCCATATTGGGCATTAGGTCATAGCCAATCAGACATTAAAGTAGTTTTCTGCTGAATAGCCCATATGAAAGCAACTTTCCATTCAAAAACAATATCTTAAATATGGCTGCTATGTTACCGATGTTCGATGTTTAGATTACCATCATTTTCATCTACAACCAAGAATTCATTGTAAGAAGTATTTAAATTAAATCCCATGTTGATATGATAACCAATTTGAGAATTGTACTTAGTAGTGATAAAGATATTTTCAAAATGGTTCGGTTGCAACCATATTGGAAATCTGAGTGGTACCATCACATTTAGAACCAGTTAGATTTTTTGACCATAGAATGAATGTGTGAGCAAAATTTAAAGGCAATCCTACCAGTCGCTTGGGGGGAGTAGTGTTAACAAAACTGTACTAATGGATGGATGGATGGATGGATGGATTAACAACAGACCACCCTATAAACTTTTCTGGTCTAAGAATCGTATAGCTAATGACAAAGTTATAACAAATAATCCAGTGTGATTTCAAATGTTTACATAACACTCTTACCTTTTCCTTACAAAATGTATGGTCCATGCATTTCAGTAAGGACATACTTTTATTCTCTCCTTTCTCTCTCTGTTGACACCAATGTTTAGTTGCATCTATTGGCTTGCAATCAGCAGACCCTTGTGATCTATGAATTAAAAACAAAATTTCAGCTATAGTGAATTTAATACTTTTTGTGCCAATGTTGAGAATTTCTGGTTACTGTAAACAATAAACACATATTTGATTCTTCTATGAGGATACAAACAATAATCACAAATTCACTCTTCATAAAAATGATGGACACAAGTTGAGTCAAAAGCCAGTGTAAATAAAACGGATAACATGAAGTGGTGTCAACTCTTTTTAATCTTCATTAGTTAGACACAAAGGAAAACATCATCCCTTAAAAGTAGCTCTGCATATTTGCTTCGATCATCAAATGAATGGGAAAATATTCTAGGCCTGGCTGCCCTGTTCCAGTAAATATATTTGATGGGTAGGTACAATTTTATGTTAATTGCTCAGAATAAAATAAAATATTCTTCATAAAATTCCATGAATCTCTAATGACACTATTTATAGAATTCTAAGAGTACTTCAAAACATTCTAGTCCTGTATAAGTCAACCAGTATGATGTAAATTTAGATTCATCAAGTTTTATAAATATCAGTAACACTTGGCATTTCAAAAATGTCATTGTATGAAACTGTCCATACGTTTGAAACAAAGGTTTATTTATGAGTAAATATTCACAAATTTTGAGTTATTAGTAAATATCCACAACTTGTTTGAATCATGAGTAAATATCCACAAATTTTAATAAATATCCACACATTTTAGTAAATATCCACACATTTTGAATAATGAGTAAATATCCACACATTTTGAATAATGAGTAAATATCGGCACATTTTGAATAATGAGTAAATATCCACACATTTTGACTAACAAGTAAATATCTAAACATTTTTATTCATCTCAAACAATTTTAGTTAATATTACAAATTTTGTGATATAATTTAAAAATTCACCAAACAACTACAATACCTGGATAATGATGGCCTTCTGTCAAAAAAGGGTAAGTACCTTCCAGATATGTTATCACTGGTCTGTCTGGAGTGATTCATGTCTGAACCATCTTTATCTGACTTGAAAGCCACACTGCTCAGTCTGGGTGTACAAGGAGATTTCTCTTAAGAAAATAAATTGTGAACTGACTTGTAAGAAATAAATGTACTTGATCTCACTTGTAACATATACACTGAAACAGACTATACACTGCAACTGACTTAATAAATACTGCAGTTGACATAATAAATACACTATATGTATGATATTGGACTGACTGCAATTTACTTCTGGTATTGCACTGTAATGTACTTGTGATAAATCTTTTAAAATTTACTAAACTGAAATTAACTTGCAATAATACACTGGAATAGATGTGCAGTAAATATATTGTCACTAATTTTTAATAAATGCACTGTCAGTAATTTATAATAAATACACTGTCAGTAATATTTAATAAAAACACTGTCAGTAATTTATAATAAATACACTGTCACTAACTTATAATAAATACATTGTCACTAACTTATAATAAATACACTGTCACTAATATATAATAAATATGCTGTCATTTACTTATAGTAAAAATACTGGAATGTTAACTTGTCATTATATTCTGGAACTGAGTTGTAACAAGCACACTTAAACTGATTTATAATTTAAAAAACTGGAACAGACATGTAATGTACACTTAGTGACCAGATACATTTTTAATTACAAATATTTCCTAAAAGTATTGAAAAAATGATAGTGTATGTAGTATACAATTTGGACTTCACTGTATTCAGAAATCTGATAAATTGAAGTTCAATATACATTAATTATATTTTACTTGACATATTTAGCCTTACCCAGAGTTAAAATATGAAGTCATCATGATTGATTTGTCTGATATGCAGCACCTGTTTACTCATATGATGACTACATTGTCTAATATATAGCACCTGTATACTCAAATGATGACTACATTGTCTAATATATAGCACCTGTATACTCAAATGATGACTAAATGATGACTATTGTCTGATATACAGCATATGTGTACTCAAATGATGACTACGTTGTCTGACATACAGCACCATCCTGGGGCATCATACTGCAGACATGTATCATTGTGTCCCATCCAGTCACGTTATCCTGACACCAGGCTGAACATTCCTAGGACTAACCTTTTAATGTTGAGTGCCAAGTGAGGCAGCTGTTAGTACCATTTTTATTAGTCTTTGGTATGACTTGGTTCAGTATTGAACCCATGACCTCCTGCATCCAAGGCTGATGCTCTAACCACTAGGCAAACATAGCAGTTAGAATACTCATTAAGTAGATCTTTGTGATAAATAGTATACTTATTAAGTAGATCTTTGTGATAAATAGTATACTTATTAAGTAGATCTCTTTATTTAAAATGATAACTATATATACTCTTTAAGCAGATCTCTTTATTTGAAATGATCAATAGTATAATCATTAAATAGATTTTCTTATTTGAAATGATCAATAGTAAAATCATTAAATAGATTTTCTTATTTGAAATGATCAATAGTATAATCATTAAGTAGATTTTCTTATTTTAAAATGATCAATAGTATAATCATTAAGTAGATTTTCTTATTTGAAATGATCAATAGTAAAATCATTAAATAGATTTTCTTATTTGAAATGATCAATAGTAAAATCATTAAATAGATTTTCTTATTTGAAATGATCAATAGTATAATTATTAAGAAGATTTTCTTATTTTAAAATGATCAATAGTATAATCATTAAGTAGATTTTCTTATTTGAAATGATCAATAGTAAAATCATTAAATAGATTTTCTTATTTGAAATGATCAATAGTAAAATCATTAAATAGATTTTCTTATTTGAAATGATCAATAGTATAATTATTAAGAAGATTTTCTTATTTTAAAATGATCAATAGTATAATCATTAAGAAGATTTTCTTATTTTAAAATGATCAATAGTAAAATTATTAAGTAGATCTCTATACTGAAAATAAACATTTATATAGTCAGTAAGCAAACCTGAATTAAAATGTATAATCTTGTGTGAAATCCAATTAGGATAGTTATTATTATAATTATATCCTTGGTGACATATTTAGTTTGATGACTCTCCACTTTTTTATTTCTATGAATATGATGTCATCTAATTAAATAAACTGTAAATACTTTCTTAATGTAAGTAATCGGAAGTCTCTTTATTCGTTAATGTATGTATCATTTTGGCATCACTAATTTACAAAAGAAAACATTCACAACAATATATATATATATATATATATATATATATATATATATATATATATATATATATATATATATATATATATATATATATATATCCTCATTGAATACAAAAAAGGACCAAAAGTAAGGCTATACCTTTTCTTGCTTTGTCCAAGTTGAAAGATGCCAAGAATGAATGTTTTTTTATTTCACTGTATTTCAGTCCATCATCTTGAATTGTTAAAAGTTTCCTAATTAAATCATCTGCAATGGGATTCTTGCTGTCATTCTCTGGAAACTTCAGATATTTCTTTGAAAATAGAGAGGTGCAAAGATTATGCATTTTTATTTTACAGACAATATAGACAGGAATATTTTTGTTTTACAGAGAACATAGACAACAGTAATTGTTGTTTTACAGAAAATATAGACATCAATAAGCTGATCAAAAATGAAATGTGCTATTTCTTATGCTTTTATCTTTATCTCAAAATATTGAACATAAATTTATAGTAGATTGTTCCAAACATTTGACATAAAATGTCATCACTATATGTCAAAATAACACTAATGCCAAGAAAAGTCTGTCGGTTATCCCTATATGTCAAAATAACACTAATGCCAAGAAAAGACTGTTGGTCATCCCTATATGTCAAAATAACACTAATGTCAAGAAAAGTCTGTTGGTTATCTTTATAGGCCCTAAAAACAACCATTTATCCATCCATTATTGATATTGAAGGCACACCACAGTTATAGGAATAGAACTGACAATACTTCGATAAAACCTGTCCTAAGAATCACTCGTACTAAATCTGATGGAATGTGACTGAAACATTTTCTATTTGAGCCTCTTTTAAACCCACAGTGTTGCTAGGGGTGCCACCTAGAGCAATTCTGGCAGACCACATAATAAGAAGTATTCTAAACAATTTTGATCCAAATTGTCCAGGCAGCTTTTGCGAAGAAAAAAAAGCTAACATAAATGCTAACATAAATAGCACACTGACCGTTGTACAATAAACACAGGGCTATACTATGAACCCAATTTGTTTTTGTGATCACTTGAACTAACAATGCAAGAAAACCTCTCACCTTGTAATTCAAAATACTGTATGCAACATTGTCTGTGAAGGGGAGTTTTCCATACATCATCTCATAAAGACAGACACCAAGGGACCACCAGTCAACCTCGGCACCATAAGTCACATTTTGGCGTTGATTGGTTTCCAAAAGCTTTGGGGATAGGTATGGAGATATATACTCAGGCGGTCTTATTGCCATCCTTGATGTAGTCTGCAAACAATAATAAGGCTAGTGTCCTCAATTCTAAACAGATTATTCATTTAAAACTTTAATTAATCGAAAAGTGGATGCATTAAAACGTTTCTGACTTTTCTTGATTAAACCTGTATTTACATGATTATATTTTGAACTACCTAAAACATAGAATACATATTAGTATCAGACAGTGATTGCTTTAATTTTATCCAGTAACCAAATAAACCATTCTGGTCTCCATTTTCACATACTTCCACCTCAAGCCATCTTTCATTCAAAATAAATAATGGGTATTGTGCATACACAGCCCATTCACATTAGATTCCTGATTATATTTTTTACACTAACTAAAACATAGAATATAAATCACTATCAATCACTGATTTCTTCATTTCAAACAGTAACCAACTAAACCAGTCTGGCCTCCATTTTGACATACAGCTATATGAAGCCATCTTTCATTCAAAATAAATAATGGATATTGTGCATATACAGACCATTCACATTACTGATGTAATTTAGAAAGACATTTTTTTAAAAATCAGGCATATGTATCTAAGATGGTCAAATGAATATTTAGTCAAACAAATTTACTTGATGAAGACTTTATAATCGGGGCATGAAAGAA